>PJEM01013471.1:0-40654 GCA_004023845.1 Helogale parvula | reverse complement strand
ATTTCATGTAATTAGACTTATACAGAAATTAACAGGTTAAGTACCAACTAGTTAATCACCTAATTTCACAGCTATCTGAAGTGGCAATCGTTATTTAGCAGCTTATCTATGATACATTCAAGATACATGATACAATTTATTACTTGCCTATAAGCTAAAACACAGCCTGCTTAATACCTTTACTTAAATTCCACCTCTAAGCTACTTTTCTGCATGGACCTCAAGTATACTGTAGGAGAAAAATCTTAATAACACTGGGCTAGGCAAAAATTTCTAAAACAGAATACAGAAAGCACAAACTATGAAAGAAAAAATTAATTTAAAACATTTGCTCTTCAGAAGACACTGTAAGAGGGAAGTCATAGACTAAGAGAAAATATATGAAAAACATGTATCTAATAATGGAGTTGTATTGAGAATATGTAAAAGATTCTTAAAATTCAGTACTAACAAGATAATCCAATAAAAAATGGGCAAAAGTTAGGAACATTCCCTTCACTAAAGAAGGTATACAGATGACATATAAATACATGAAAAGATGTTCAACATCATTAGTCAGGAGAGAATGCAAACTAAAACCAAAATAAAATACCACTACACATCCATTATGTTGTCTAAAATTTAAGACTGAAAACATTCAAGTGTTCAAAGGATATAGAGCAGCTAGAACTCCCATACATTCCTGGTGGGAATGCAAACCTAGTACAGCCACCCCAGTAAACAGTTTGACAATTTCTTTTAAAGTTACATATATATTAGCAAATCACCTGCCAGCTGAATGCCTATGTATATGCCCAAGAGAAATGAAAACTTATGTCCTCAGAGCTAGACACTGGACTATTACCCAACAATAAAAAGGACCAAACCACTGATGCATGCAGCAGTGTGGATGAATCTCAAAAGCATTATGCTAAACGAAAGAAGCCAGATACAACAGACTATATATATGCATGAGTCCATTTATATGACATTCTAGAAAAGGCAAAACTAGATAGGTAGACAGACAGACAGTGACAGAAAGCAGATCAGCTGTTTCCAGGAGATGAGGACAGAAATTAACTGCAAAGGGGCACAGCACAAGAAAGTGTTTTTGGAATTATAAGATGTATTTTACATCATAACTGTGCTGTTTACACGATATTTATTTAGTTTTGTCAAAACTCATCAAGTTTTATACTTGAAAATACTATACTTATACTGCATATAAGTTATGGCTAAACAAAGACAACATAAGCCAATAGAGTACCATATATTCAGTGGCACAAAAAAATGGATATGGGGTGCCTGGGTGGCTCAGTCAGTTAAGGGTCGGACTTCAGCTGGGGTCATGATCTCATTGTTTGTGGGTTCGAGACCTGCATTGGGCTCTTGCTGACAACTCAGAGCCTGGAGCCTGCTTCAGATTCTGAGTCTCCCTCTCTCGCTCTCTCTGTCCTTCCCTTGCTTGCACTCTGTCTCTCTCTCCCTCAGAATAAATAAACATTAAAAAATATTTTTTTTAAGGATGTAAGTGACAAAAATCTGCAGAGAATTAAGTTACTGATTTCAAAGAAATTAGGTCAATTAATAGTAGTTCCTAAGCTATGAGAGAGCTAGGAATGAGGTACCATTTATGAAGTAACTGTGGAAAAATAATATCCGCAAATAATCAAATTATAAATCTTGTAGTATTTATAAATACTGTTAAAATCTTTCATGGTATGAATATCAAGTAAATAAAAGGGACACAGATTACTCTGTAATTAGATATTATGCTAAATGCTATGAGGAAAAAGAGCTTTTTTTTTAAAGGTCAAAACAAAATCCTATGCTCCAGTCTTAACCAATGGAGATCACACCCATTGATTAGTCTCTTGTCTTGATACTTTTCTAAAAACTTCTATAACCCCTAAGACCCTGTCTTTCCTGACAGCAGCAGTGTCGCCTTCATGAGTAAGTCTTCTCTGGCCTCTACAAAAATTAGAAGCTCTCCTTTTTGTACGGTAATAGAAAATAATAAAAACAGTAAATTTTCTTATGCACTTATTATCTCATTTAATTATTATTGTAACACCCATGAGATATAGTAATTATTATCCCATTTTAAACGTTTAGGAAACCAAAGCTTCACACGAGAGAATGAGGTTATGCCTTTAATTGGTTGCAAAGCCAGGAATCAAACCTAGGTCTTCATAACATAAACACATTCTTTAACCAGTACATTTTAAATACCTACCGTAAATTTCAATTGGAAATACTGGTATGAATTCATGACATATTTTCTTTCAGGGAAAAAAAATGTATTTCCTAACTCTGTCCACTGAAAAGGCCTCCAAACAATGACCAACTCAACAGCCATGCTCTCTTCTATAACCCAGGTATGATCTCCATATACCATGTCTCAATACACAGACTCTGCCAGGATTCCAGGTCCAAGGCAAAAATGCACAAACTAGAACAAACTGTCATATTAGAAAGTAGTTTTCAAAGCTTTTAAAATTAAATTAAATTAAATTAATTTCTTTAATATACATTATTACTTCAGAAACTGATAACTGCTTCTTAAAACCTAATCTCTCTTCTTTCTAATCAAAACCCCCAAATTTCAGCTAGACACATAGCCACCCAAGCAGAGTTTACATGCTCCACTCTGCCTCAGCGGAAATGTGGTTAAGCTCTGGCTGATGGAGTTTGCTTGGAGCTGCTGTATACAAGTTTTACGTCATGTTCACATTAGAGCTGCCTGCCCTCCATATTCTTTACTCCTTCCCACAGGCTGAAATTCATTTGTAGCGTTGAACTAGGGAGAGTGCATTCTAAGACCAGTTACCAACTCTACACATAAAAGCAAAGAAAGAGCAAAAAAAGTAGAAGGAACTTGGGACTTAGACAACAGTTTGGAGCAAAACCACCCTGTCTCCCCAACCACCTACCAGTTCTGTCTTTGATGTGAGAGAAAAAGTCTGCCATTTCTTTAAAGTCACTGTTACTTTTGTCCAAACCAATCCCCTAAAAAATAAACTTGCCAGAAGATTTTCAGAATCCTTCAAGGTTCAACTAGATGTTTGCTTTGTTGAAGAATATGCAGAGAGGCAGGATGTGTGCATTAAAGGCAGAGAAGCACACATTCTAAATTAAACTAATGATAAATGCTTTTGTGATTTAATAAACAGAAAGCTGACACCTCCATGATCAAGTCCCACTCTAATCCCAATTACTCAGATTTGCTTATATAATGTGGATGCAAAAAAGCTTCAAATCAAATGTTAACATTTTTCGTGAAACTATTTCTTAAATTTCCTTCCTCAGATATAACACAGACTTAGCTCTTCCTCAGAACAAATAACAAAAACAAAAACAAACCCACATAACTAGGATCAGACCCTTAGTCTCATTTCAGTTTCCTCCTTTCCAGTAGATGTAGGAATAGTTTTAAGACTCAAGACTTAGTCCTTCACCTTTCCTTTTCTAATGTTTTACCCTTCAAAGTCATAATCTTCAATTATTTTTCTGATTATTTCCATGAGCAGTTTAACAGCCCTAAATACCAAAAGTAAAATTATCTGGTTGAGAAAAGGTATATGCAAGAAATTTACTATCCTAGAATGTACTGCTTGGGATTAAAGAACCAATGTACTCTGTTACAGCATCTTTATCAATTTTTTCCCAGTATGAAGAGTTTTATTAGAAAGGAAAGGTTTACTAAATGCCACTGAATTGATCATCTTAAAATGATTAATTTTGTTATGCAAATTTCAACTTAATAAAACAATATACAAACTTTAGCAAAAGCCAAGCCCTTTACCAATCCAGTTAAGGAAAACTCCAAGAACAAATAGAGATGGAAGAAGGACAAAAAAGATAAATAAGAATAACGATGATAACAGTAATGGATAAATTCACAAGTCAGAAAAGAGACACAGATGGGAAAAAAAGTTGTCAAGAAAGTAAGTTAGAAGATAGGAGCTTCCAAATTAAAAGGCCTGTGATAGGCCACCACAGAATCTAGTGGCAGGAGAAGTTAGTAAGTAACAAAATGAATATAAGCTGAGGTAAGAGTGACAAGAATTAAGCCCTAGAAGTACCGAGAAGAAAATGTGCCTAAGTGCTTTATAGAAGGTAGCATTTGCCCAGTGTCTCAACAAATACTGAGCAGGTTTTGGGAAGATGCTAGGAAGCATCCCAGAAGTATGCAATAGGTGCTGATAAATAAAGTGTGATGGACTCAGTGATCAACACTGTGGTCTTGGTGAAGCACTCAGATGGAGTGTAAACCAAATAAAGCATGGGGAAGGTTGGGATCAAATCATAAAGGGCCTTTTATGCCTATTAGTGGCAGTATAGATATCCCAAGGTAGGAAATAAGAGGAAAAGGGAAAAGGCCTAAGTACTTAGCATCAAAACTCAGTAAGAAAGATAAAGGTGGCTGGGAGCAAGCAAGATGTGTGATAGGGGTCAAGAGGTACAAACTTCCACTCATAACGAAGAAGTCAGAGGGCTGTCATATACAGCATGGTGACTGCTGTTAATACCATACTACATACTTGGTAGTTGCTAAGAAAGTGGATCTTGAAAACTCTCAACACAAGAAAAAAAAATTCTAACTGTATAGTAAATGTTAACTAGACTTATTGGAGTGATCATTTCATAGTATATACAAAATACCACATTATGTTGTACATCCAAAACTAACGTTATAGCAATTATATCCCAATAAAATACATACACACACCCTCCCCAAGAGCAGCAGTGCTCTAAAAGTTTATACTGTAACACTATTCACATGCTTAAAAATTAATGAGGTCCCTAAAGAGCTTTTGTTTATGTGGGTTATGTCTGTACACTGATGCTTACCACGTCAAAAATTAAAAGTAAGAAAGTTCAAAGATAATGGCTAGCAAAACACATCTTGGTAATCTGTTTAGAGATGGAAATCTGTATTATACTGATAGATGAAGCTGTGGGAACAAACAAAATTGCCTGACAGGAGTATGTCAAATATAAAGGCAAAAAAAAAAAAAAAAAAAAAGAGAGAACAGAAAAAATCTAAGTAACAAGGGTAAGGGGACAGACAGTCATAAAGCAAGACCAATGACTAAATGGAGCCAAAAGCCAAATAAAAGCCAGGAAAATGTAAACCCAGAAGTCACTTTTAAGAAAGAGTGTTTAATAATGTGGGCAGAACCTCATGAAAGGGAAAACTCAAAAACCAATGAATGAATTTGGAAGATGAGAAAGCATTATTGACTTTATTAAGAATAGAAGAAACCAGAATGTAACAGATTAAAGAATAAAAAAGAAGGCAAGGAAGTCAAGGAAGTCATCAGAAGTAATTTCTAAATTTGCTACAAAAGGAAATAAGATTTAAGAAAATGACTACAAAGGGAAATAGGGTAGATTAGGGTAAAGACATAGTTTTTCCATTTGTTTTATTTCATTTTTTTAGAATGGCTGATCCAGGATGGCAGAGTTATACAACCGTCACCACTACCTAATTTCAGAGCACATCCAGAGAAACCCCATATGCATCAGCACCAACTCTGATGCTCAAGCCCAGCAACCAACTACATAGTTCTGTTTCAATGGAACTGCCGGTTCTGAGGGTTTCTTAGGAATGGAATCATGCAATAACTAGGCTTTTGTATCTAGTTTCTTTCACTCAGCATGCTCTCAAGGTTTCACCATGCTGGAGTTAATGAACCCTGGGTTGTTTCTACTTTTTAGCTATTTTAAATAATGCTAAGACATTTTATGTGGACTTATTTTCATTTCTCTTGGGTACATACCAAGAAATGTAATTTGGGGATAATAGGTAACTCTATGTTCAACTTCCTGAGGAACTGACAAAAAATTTTGCGTAGCAGCTGCATTATTTTACGTACCCACCAGTAATGTAGGAGGGTTCTAGCTTCTCCACATTCTCACCAACATTTGTTACTATACATTTTTTTTATTGTACTCATGATAATAGGCCTTAAGTGGTATCCCATTATGGTTTTGATTTGCATTTCCCTAATGACTCGTCATGCTAAACATTGTTTTCATGCACTTATTGGCAATTTCTATGTCTTTAGAGAAATATCACTTCAAATCCATTGCCTATACCTCAATTGGGCTGTCTTTGTTTTTGTGTTATAGTAGTTCTTTTTATATTCTGGATACTAGGCCCTTGTGAAGATAAATGACTTGCAAATATTTTCTCCTGTTACTGTCTTTTCTTGATAATATCCTTTGAAGCACAAATGTTTTTAATTTTGATGAAGTCAAACTTTTCTAACTTCTTGGAAGATGCTTCTACTGTCGTATCTAAAAAATCGCTGTCTAATCCAAAGTCATGAGGAGTTAGCCTATATGTTTTCTTCCAAGAGTTCCAGCTGTCACATTTATACAATTCTTATTTCATTTTTGTATATAGTATCAGGTAGGGGTCCAACTTCACTCTCTTGCATCTAGTTGTCCAATACCACTTGAAAAGATTCTTCTTACCTCAGCAAACTCTTGGCTCCCTTGTTGAAAATCAACTGACCATAAATGTATGGGTTTATTTCTGAACTCTCAATTTACCTATTGATCCATCTATCCTTATACAGTACTATATGGCTTTTTGTTTTCTTTATAAATTCTACACTAAAGCATAAGGAGCAATAAGCCTGGAGTAAAACAAACAAACAAACAAACAAACAAACAAAAAAACCCCAACAGATTAGTCCTAGCTATGCCTCTCAGCTGATAATCAGCTCTACTAAGATTCATTTTCCTCACTCTTACAGAACTGAAAAGAGATATGAAATTACCTTGAAACAATGAAAAGTAACAAAATTAAATCTTATGTTTTCTTAATGATCACAATCAATATAAATTGTTTTGGTAGCTAAAAATAAATGAATGTAACACAGTAAGAATCTGTTTCTAAGAAACAGTGCCTAGCATGTAGTAAGCCCTCAATAAATTATTTTAATTAACCATTTTTCAATTGCTTTGTATTCTTTTCATTCATTTTCAATGACTATTAAGATTATGGAAAAACAACTGAAATTAAAATCATCATACTTTAGGTTTCTGCTTTAGCAATTATTTCCTTGAAAAAAAAGTCAAGTACATTTCTCTTAGACTATTTCTAGCCTTTTATTTTTTATTTTTTTTTAATGTTTATTTTTGAGAGCAGGAGAGTCAGAGAGCAAGCGGGGGAGGGGCAGAGACAGAGGGAGACACAGAATCCAAAGCAGGCTCCAGGCTCCGAGTTGTCAGCACAAAGCCTGATGCAGGGCTTGAATCCATGAGCAGTGAGATCATGACATGACCTGAAGTTGGATGCTTAACCAACAAGTCACCCAGGTGCCCCTATTTTTAGCTTTTTAATAGTATTATCCAATATAAGCATTTAAGACAGTTCTCTTCACATGACATTTAATAAGGAAAGAAAAATTAAGAAATTATTAGTCAAAGGGAATTCCATACAATTTAGTTAATAATATGATTAATTTAGTTGGTAGTTCCCACATACTTACTTAGTTAAAATGCATATCCTTTAAGTTAAAAAAAAAAAACACATTTTTTTTTTTATCTAGTAGTTTAAGAACAGTTATTTGTTCAGAGGAAAGAGCAATTACTTGGCAATCAATGATACGAAATAATTCTCCCACAAAGTTTTACTCCAACAAACTTCAATGGTGAGATCTAATTTTTTAACAACTTTATTGAAAAATAATTTCACACCATAAAAATTCACCCATTTTAAAAGTGTCCAATTTAATTACTTTTAGTAAATTTGCATAGTTGTATAACCATCACTACCATCCAGTGTTAGGACACTTCCAGACCTCAGAAAGATCCCTCATCCCCATGTGCAGTCACTCCCCAGCCCACCCCAGACAACCACTAATCTACTTTAAAGATGATCCATAAGAAGGGAATCATACAATGTGAGGTCTTTTGCATCTAGCATAATGTTTTGAAGGTTCGTCCATGTTATGCAGCATGTCAGTAGTCCATTTCTTTTTATTGCTCAATATTATTCCAAGTTCCCTTATTTTATATCTGGCATAAAACAACCCACAAACAATTCTGTCCTCTTTTACAAGGAGGTCAAAAAAAAAGGTGCCACAATTTCCTACAACTTGTTTATTCTACATTACTGCTATTATCTTTCTAAATTCCAAATCTGATCACTTTTTCCTATGCTACAATCTCTTCAACGGTCATTACCATCAACCTCTAAGACAGTCAACATTCCTTGGCAGGGCATACGCAATGGGCCATGCCATCTGTCCACTCTCACTTCCTGCTGTTTCTTTCCTGAACACTCTGCCAACTATCAGTACTGAGATGTATATGGTTCCCCTACTCTCTCTATGCCTTGCACTGTCTACTTCCTTTTTTATGCCTTTGCACTAATCTGCTTCACAAACTTGAATTAATCTTTCAAAGTCCATCCAGAGACATCATTTCCTAGTGTCACCCTCACTTTCTCAGCAGCTTGTGCTGTAATCATTTTACTTATGCTATGATCTGTTGACCTCTCTGTCACCAAACTCATGTTTCCAGCACCCAACCTTTTGTCTGAAATATCACTGGTGTTCAATAAGTATTTGTTCAACTAAATAATATATTCTGACCACCAGGATATTCTGCTCACTTCATTAACGAATATCCACTGCACTCAAACTCATGGTGAAAAGGACCTGCAAGTAGTGTAACACAATTCAGTGGTCCACAAAACAAGATATACTCCAGAGGTCAGCAAACTATGGCCCACCAGCCAAATCCAGCCCATTCTTGTTTTGGTAAATAAAATTTTATTGACAATAGCCACGCTCACTTGTTCAACACACCGTCTATGGCTGTTTCTGCCCTACAGCAACAGAACTGCTGCCCTACAGCAACAGAACAGATCACATGGGCTGAAAAGCCTACATTGTTTACTTCCTGGCCCTTTAAGTTTGCAAACTCCTGGTATACCATCATGATGTGAGGGAAGAAAATGTTAGAATTTCGTCTGTATAAGTTTTTTCATCCCATCTTTTAAAATGTCTATTTTTGTAGTTATTTTCTAATGTGACTGTAAGGTGTATATATACACACATTTGTACATCTCTAATATCTAAACATAAAAATGTACAAACATTGGGGACAGTGCATGCCCATATCAGTTTTTCATTTTTACTAATACAGGCAACTCAACAACAACAACAAAACAACAAAAATAGATAAAAATAGATAAAAACCCTGAGTCTAATTTTAGAGTTTACTTGAAAATTTGGCAACCAAGGTTATTATATGACAATTGGGTTTTATAAGTGCTTCAAAGCACAGAGAAAGAAGCCCAGAATTAAACTTTTTCCCAAAAAAAATGCTCAATGCATCTGTAAAAAATCTTTTTACTGAGCTAAGAATGTTATTCAACTTATGCAAGAGTCCTAATATTCAAGTTGAATGCAATAAAATAAGAGCTACGTAAACTGCTTCACAGGTAGTTAAGTTCTTAAAAAAATTATAATAGCAAATCAAATGCAAATTTGTCAAATCCTGAAGCCCAATTGCCTGATACACAATCAATACGTAATAAATATATAAACTAAGAGATTACCTCACTACCTAATTTTTTTCAATCCATCTGCACTTATAATGTGATTTTATAACCAAAATGTTCCTTAGCTATGACAGTAGGCTGTTTCCATTAAAGAACAGATGCTAACCTAAAGTTCTGAAGGGCTCAGGAAACGTCAAACTCCTCCCCTTACACATCTTAAAGTTAAGAGGTTATTAGTTTCTGACAACTCAAAAGTTGGGGCCTGATCATCATCACCAACAAATGTATGAACTAAAGTTAATTTACCAGTTGAACCTGGATTTGTCAAGTTAGGGTTGTCATTCTATGTTGAATCATATTCTCCAACAAATAGTCACAGCCCCCAGAGAGAACTACACTCTACTCTGCTCACCTTTAAGGCTTTTTCTGAGGCCTTCCGAGATGACTAGCATCAGACTTTTGAGGAAGGCTAGCCATTAGACAAGGCTTTTCCCCACGATCTGACTGCTTGAAGTGACATCCAGGATCAGGTCGATCCTGTATCCAGGAATCATGACCCTCCCTGAGGCACCAGTCATCATGAGACAGTCAGTGCACTTTGGCACTTCTTGAAAACCACTGGGCTGCTCCTTTAGCTGAAAGGAAAAAAAACATCAAAACCACAACAAACAAAACAAAGGGGGAAAAATCAGTAATTCAACCTGAAAAGACAGAGCGTGGGGAAAAATAAACCAAAACAACCTTGTCTAGATCAAAATACAGCCTTGCCTTGATGTAAAGACCATAGTTCCAATCACTTCACAAAGTTTATTCCTACTACACAAATCTAAAAGATTTTATATCTATCTTATTACATCTGAAAAGAACTATTGAAAATGGAAGTTTAAATAAAATAACTATTTATGGAACACAGCTAAATAAGTATGAAAGTATTTATAAACAACTAACAGCCTATGGGTTATGGGATTGTGCCTCACCAGGAGACCAATACTCAACTCTTTCATGCCCTCAAACCATAATCTGACTTAGGCATAAAATACATCTAACAGGCTGACTTTAACTGAGTTTAACTAGCAGAAAACTGCTAATGCAGTTAAAGTCAATCTACCGCTGTTCTTAAATTACATACTGGGCTTGCATCCTCTTTAATGGACTTGACACCAGTACAAGGTGTCCTCACACACACAATGCTCTTGTCCCAGCATTCTCAATTTCAACGTTCACACTTACTTAAAATAAGCAATTCTAAATGTTCACATCGCTGACTTAAGTTTAAAAACATAAGGACCTGATAAATAATAAAATGACTTAAGATTTACTTACTTAATCTGCTTCAAAATACAAACTCTATCAAAATCTAGAGATAAAATTCTTATTTCTTTGTTTTTAAATACAAAATACTTTTCTTAGGACATAATGTTAAAAGGCAAGAAAAAGTCTTTGAACTATTGTTTTAAAAGTTGGCTCATAACTCCTTTAAAACACTAGTACCCTAAAGATACTTTATCAATTATTTTATATTCCTTTAGACTATGTATCCAATATTCCCATTTCAGTTAAAACTACCAACAGATCTCAAGTTGGAAACTTTTCAAAATACAACTAGGCTGTCTTTACTTTTTTACTTGTTTGAGAGTACGGTTAAAGCTACAGACCTCTATCCCCCAGAAAAATGTGGATAATTGCACAGATGGACAAAGTCTAGTATGTTTTCAAGGAATTCACAGAACCCTCTAAAGCCCAAGCCTGGATTCTGGTTTGGAAGCCCTGTCAAATCCTGCGTTATTATCCTACTTTACCGTCTCTGAAGACCTGCCTAGTTAGCATAACTATCATATTTGTCACATTTCTGCTTTTCTATCCAGCACTGGCTTAGGTTTAGCACACCCCATGTTTTTCCTGGATTATTTCATGTAGTTTGCTAATTCTTCTCAGTTTACCATCCTTTAACCTATCTTCTTTCACCCTTGCAGGCAAAGTGAGCTTACTAAAATGCAAATCTGATTATGTGACTCTCCTGCTGCTCAACACCTTCAATACTTCCTCTGCAAATGTTAACAGAACCATGTCTAGTCTCCTTAGGGTGGTTCTCCTGGCCTCCACCTACATTTCAAGGAACCACACTCCTCTTGCCTATGCTTTCCATACTCCACTCATATAATTTCAAGTCTCCCCATACACTGGTTTCATGCCTTCATACTTTCGTACACTATTCCCTCCTCTTGAAATGTCATGACTCAATTCCTTACTCATCTCTCATAACTTAGTTCCACTGGCTAGTCTCTCAAGAGCTATTTCTGCCATGAGATTTATTTTAGTGTATTACAAATGCTTATTTACTTGCCTATCTTCAAATACATCTTCTAGGGGCAAGACCTTTGTTTAATTTCATCTTTGTGTCCCCAGTACTTAGAACACACAAGTACTAAAAGTATATGTGCCACCACTCTTGTACAGAAGCAAAGTTACTAGGCCACACACACACACACACACACACACACACACACACACATTACTGATGAACTAATCTAAAATACACTTTCAGGATTCAAAATCAGAACACTTAATTACATAAAGATATTTTGGCATGACCTTTCTAGAAAGCAAAAATAAGTGTAACTATCACCAATTCTTTATAAATTGCCCTCATCTGAGTCAAGTGTGTGTGTGTGTATATGTGTGTGTGTGTGTGTGTTTAAATAATGCTAGCTATGGATATACAAACCAGGAATTAAAGCATAATAAGGATAACAGAATACTATGCAGTTCTTTGGATAAAAACTCCTTAAGCCAGTGATAGCAAGCAACCATGAAAGATACTATGAATTAATTATTCCTTTTTTCTTATCCTCTCCTCCCCTACCATATCTCATATTCAGGGTAAGAGTCCTCTTCAATTCAGCATACCATAAAAGCAGTAATTATAGACTGACTGCGATTAGCACATAAGTTAAGTATTTCAGGGCTATCCAATAATCAATTCTAAAATCATATCAAGCACAGTAAAAAAAATATTCACAGAAGACCTATTCCATATTCCTGGGAAACTCATTCCCAAGTTTAGCAATTCCAAAGGTCGATAATTCTTAAAATATTTTGCTGGCATTTTAAGTCAATAATGGTGAAGGTGTTTTGCTAAAGTTGTTCACTTTCAAATGTGTTTCTGATAGTTTAAAATACATATATTTGTAATTATACTGTATTCTAAAACTCTGGTTTTCAAAGATGTGTATTGGAATCAACTGGAATAGTTTCAAAAATACAGATTCCAAAGTTCCTGTCCAGATCACCTGAGTCTGATTCCTGTCCACAATTAGAGCTGAGCCATAAATATTTTATAAAATATCCTTGGTGATTTTGATGCAGTTATTTTAAAACCAATGTTCTAAGTATCATGCAGTCTACATATGGAAGAGCTACAATCAGAAGAGTAATAAAAACATCTCTAAGTAAAATTTCCCTTACATGTATAGCATCTGATTGCTTATTGGTTCTGAAAGATTAATAAATACATGCTCAAATGCTTCCCCTTCTGAATATAAACTATTTTGATATATCTTACTGTAGAATTCTAGATAATAGATTAGCTATTGTAGCCATACAGCTTCATTAAAGAGCGATCAGCCAGCATTTTAAAAAAATTATTCTGCTGAAATATCTGGCTAGGGGCAATCCATCCTTTAAGAGTTTTTCTTTCCACATGCCCTTGAAAAAGATATATTCAATAAGAGCACTATAAATGTGTTGTTGAAATTCACTAAAGGTTATTAGACTGAAACATTTCATTAACTTCTTTTAATTATAAATTTGTATTATAATTTACATATTTTCAACATACATATATTTTGTTTATATATGTATATAAACATACACATATTTGTATATATTATATACATATATTATCATTTACAGATTTTCAATTTTCAATTGCATATGTATACATTCTATAGCACACTAGAAATAATATATCCAGGTGTTGAGAAAATAGGGCCAAAAATATAGGTATAAAACGAAAATGCAAATGACCTGTATCTAACAAATTCTTACTAAATGTTCTTAGAAAGTTGAATTGATAGAGACTAACATATAATGTTGTACATCTGTGTAAAACATTTAAATCACAAACTACTACGACACAAAGTACTGAGCCTCTAGAAAACAATATGAAGATGCATCACTGATAAGGGATGAATGAAAACTCAAAAATTCATTTACACACAGATCTGTTTGATACATTCTATCATGCTACAATGACATTCCTCAAGATTTCTAGATGTTTTTTTAAAAAAGAAAAAAAAACAAAGAAAAAGTTGCTTCAAAATTCTAAGTGTACTGGGAAAAGAAACACTTAATTTAAAACAACTATTTTAAAAGTCTTGACTGACATAATTAAAATAGTTTTGACACCGGGCACCTGGGCGGCTCAGTCAGTTAAGTGTCCAACTTTGGCTCAGGTCATGATCTCACAGTTCTTTTGAGTTTGAGCCCCATGTCTGGCTCTGTGCTGACACCTCAGGGCCTGGAGCCTGCTTCGGATTCTGTGTCTCCCTCTCTACCTCTCCCACGCTCACTCACTCTCTCTCAGAAATAACTAAACGTTAAAAAAATGTTTTTTAATTTTTTTAACATTTATTATTGAGAAACAGACAGATACAGACCATGAGCAGGAAAGGGGCAGAGACAGGAGACACAGAATCTGAAGCAGACTCTAGGCTCTGTGCTGACAGAAGCTCAAACATGAAGTTCGAACCCACAGACTGCGAGACCATGACCTGAGCTGAAGTCGGACGCTTAACCGACTGAGCCGCCCAGGCGCCCCTAAAATTATTTTGTTAATAGTTTTGACACATGTTTTTAGTGACTTTACTAAAATAAAAACTTTATGGTGCAAGAGGTGAGATTTCAGAATTACTTCATGTACAAGAAACAGAACTCAAAAAGTTCTAGATTATCTTGATCAGTACAGATCACAGAGTTAAATAAACTAATTATAGATCCTAAAGATTATCCTTATAAAAGGCAAAAACATTTACATTACAAAGAATGATCCAGAAAAATCGCTAACACTAATCCACATCTCAAAGACAAATGGGATCCCTGCATTAGCTTTTGAGAACTGACAAGTTCCAAGATAAGGCCCTACCTAATCTGTAGACACTTCAACACAGAGCTGAGATTACTCAGACATTCTCTTTCTACAAATACAGGCCCTTTCTGAACATTTGCCAAGAAGTTATAAAAGTAGTTGTCCTAGTTTGTCTTAAAAAGCTGGTTAAGTCATAAGAAGGCAAAACGTTTTTTTAATGTTTGTTTATTTTTGAGAGAGAGAGAGATGGAATATGAGTGGGGAGAGGCAGAGAGAGAGGGAGGCACAGAATCTGAAGCAGGCTCAGAGCTTGACATGGGGCTCAAACTCATGAACCGTGAGATCACAACCTGAGCTGAGGTTGGACGGTTAACCAACTGAAGTCACTCAGGTGCCCCAAGAAAGCAAAGCTTTTAATGTCAAAAGACAACATTTTATTTTTTACTGCAAATATCTTCTCTAAAATTTTAGCTTCCAGGGTAATCATAACATTGATAAAGAGATGCAGAAACATTCTTCAGCATATAGAATCTCAATATTTGAAAGATAATACTAGTATTAGCACTTTCAAGGAAGAGAAAAATAACTACTACACTATCCTGGAATGTCATTCATCGCCAAGAAGGTACTGGCAAGATTTCTTCTGGCTACTTTATTGAGCAATATAGTTAGCCATGTGTTCCTGGAATCATAGTAAGAACAGTTTTCCATTGCAAAACAGTGTTAGAGAGGATCTTGGCAGGAAATTAAAAACAGAACAAAAGTTTTTCGACAATTCTAATGATTTTGTGATTCTACCAAAACACCTGATACATCAGTATTATAACATGATGAAAGGTACTGTGAGTAATTGGCCATTAGTACATACCGTTATCAACATCAAAGAATGCTACTATGAGGGTAAAGTTTTCTTGTGTATCAGAATTCAAAGAAAGTTCTATCTAACTCACTCCTCAAAAGTGAAAATATTGTGAACGAACTTTATCAAATAGCTACACTTAAAAAGAAAAAAAGGAGGGTAAAAAATACACACATACTCTTCCAACACAGCAGTCACCAAGTCCTAGAGGTCATCCAATAGCCTGGATTTCCATTAAATGAAGCTGAAAGGTAATTAAAGTCCTGATACAAAGTAAAATGATCATATACGGCTCAAGATTTTTGCCTGCAATACAATGCTGTTAGTCTCCTAACTCCTAAGACACTGCTAAGTGATGGCTATCACAGAGGAAAAGGTATCCCTATACGATTTTGACAAATAAGTTGTAAGAAATTGGGTCATTCTGTTCTGAACAAACTTAGGTCAAGAGACAATATGGCACCAAGTTTTTCCATTAACTATTTTCTAGGCTCAAAACAACTTTATACCAGGCTTCTTTATAATAATTTCTGATGTAAGCTAAGAGGCACATCCTAATACTAAATCATCCACAAGATCCTTGAATTTAATCAAACTAAAAATCGCGAAAAAATTCACATTAAACAAGATTTAACACATACACAAAACAGATCATATTAACCTTCCCCTCCCTCTTTAGGACTCCCATACACTTAGTATATAGCTCTTATTTTATAAAATTATGTAATAAGTAATCTCCCCCACCATGAGACTATAAACTTAAGAACCAGAAATTTACCCTATTCATCTTTGGTGCCCTCACTGCCTAGAAATGAATGCCCTGGTCGTAACAGTCACTCAACGAGCACTGAGTAAACAGGACCATAACGCCTACGCCACAATCGTATAGAAAGGTAAACAGACAAACAAGAAATCAGGTAAATAGAAGATACATTTTAAGACAAGACAAAAAAACAGAATCAAATATAGAGGCAGGAGATATAACAGGAAAAAAAGCACTGGTCTGGAGGGGCTGGTATGTCTTTGGAATTTACATCAATTCTAATCCAGATTTTGGCAATTAAAAATAGTTATAACCTTGAGCAAATTACTTTGTCTCCCTGGATCCCAATATCCTCATTTGTAAAATAAAAAGTAAGACTATATAAGTTGTCCTAGATGCCATAAGGATGATTTTAAAACAGCAGAAACATGTATTACTGAAAAATAGCATCAACAGATCCAATATAATACCCCATATGAGATAGTGTAACTCTTTTGAGCAAAGGATATCAGTCATGTGGGATGCACAACTCCATAAATAATAACAGGGCATATCAATAGCAGCCACAGGGAACCAAAAATTACACACACCAAACATATGTAGAAACCACTGATATATTCACTCATTCAATAAATCTAAAAAAGAATCAAGTTTTGCCAAAAGCAAAGGTTCACAGATCTGAAGAGAAAGAGACAAAAAGCAAAATTCTGTTTGTTATTGTCTAGGAGAAATTATGAAAACATTGATCATATGTAGCACGCACACACACAAGCAAAGAAAAAGCATCTTTATACTTTTTATTAATTGAAAGACTCCTTAAAATGATTCACATGATTTAATTACTTGGGCTAGAACACACCAACATTAACCAACATTTTAGCAAAAATTAAGCTACAACTATACGCACGTCTGGGGCTCTGTGTCTCTGCCCCGCAAGATGAGTCTTGCTGAGACATTAAGAACCAAATATGCAAAGGATCAAAAACACTCCTAACCTTGAAAACCAAAACAACTCACAGACCTATATTCCAACTACATTACCAAAATAAACCTGTGCCCTAAAACACACATGAATCTTCTGCCTCAGATAAATAATAGTAACCAATTTTCATCTTAATGACTACCAGACTTGTACCATAATATCTATAATCAATATTTTTTAATATAAGCTCTGTTCTCAGTACTAGGCTAACTATCATAGAAGCTACAGGACAACTAAAAGGTAAGATGCTTGCCCACAAGAAAATCCTCCCACTCTTAACTGCCAGGTAGTTTTAGATTACTGTAAATACACAGTCCCACTTCTCCAATATCCCTCCCAAAAAATTGGGAAGAAAGGTGAGCAATTCTAATATCCATTTTTACTTCAAAGTATGTTTAAAAATTAAAGGAGGTCCTAAAAAACAAATATTTTAAGCAAAACAAATCAAGTTATGTGGGAACAAAATATACTGTACCCCAAAAGGCATTCTACAAAGGCAGCAAGACAGAGCACCCTGAATGATCTTACATGTAGGAATATTTTACAACAAAAAATAGAAATACTTTCAGTCATCACAACTATAAATCACAATCATTAAGGAAAAAAACAAAACAAACCATCAGAAGACTTGATTTATACAAAATAAATTTGAAGAAATTAATTACTATAAATTCTATTAATAACACTTCTGATTTGATTATCGATACCTCAATCTTTCCCAAATTTTTTAAAAAAATTGTAAATTGGGAAAAATCAACTTCAAAGTTTCAAATTTAAAGTTAAGTGATGTTTCTACTCCTTGTTCATATATATAATTAATATCTACATGTTCCTGACAGTGGTAGGACATAATCAGCTGTATGTCTACCTAGTTCATGAGTGTCCAAAAACCAATTAGGTTCAGCTATATAGCATTGCAATGCCACTAATTGTGTACAGACTATAAATCGTTTAATATGAATTTTAATCTACCTAAATTCTTCAATTCTATCTCCATGAACTACATTCTAAATTCCCTTTAATATCAATGGCTCAAACAAAACAATTCTAATTCTCTTCCACACAAAGTAAGATCAGGCAATGACAACTCTACTGGCTCCATTGTTTCCGGACAGAACAATACTATGCTCATGTCTTTACAGCCTAGCAAGCACTGACCTATATCTTATTTCAATCTTCCAACAAAACTATGATGTAAGGCAAGAATTACCAACTTATTTCGTGGACAAGGAAAGAGATTTGGAGAAGTTAGGTAACTGGTACAATGTTCACTGCTAGAAAGTAATCGAATAAAGACCAGAACCCACACGTCCTGATTCCATGTGTAAGTGATATTCCACAAAATCACACTAATGAAAGTATTTCTAAAAATTGCTGAACTTAAAAACACACTTTGTAAATACTACAAGAATTAAGATTCTAAAGCAAAGGCAAACAGTAAAAAAAAGTGGTCTGTCTCAAACACCTCCCATCTATATCAACATATTCCGAAAAACAAATACAGTTGATCCTTGAACACAAGTTTGAACTGCAAAGGTCCGCCTGTATACAAATTTTTCTTGGTAAATACAGTACAGTACTATAAATGTATTTTGCCTTATGATTTTCCTAATAATAATGTTTCTTTTCTCAAGCTTACTTTTTTATAAAAATACCGTATATAATGCATACAACATACAAAATACGTATCAATCAACTGTTTATGCTGTGGGTAAAGCTTCCCATCAACAGCAGACTACAAATAGTTACGTTTTGGGGCAGTCAAAAGCTATAAACAAATTTTCAACTACAAGTGGGTCGATGCCCCTAGTCCCCACATAGTTCAAGGGTCAACTGTATACGGTTCAAGAGCAGTTCAAATACTACAGTAAAAACACCTTAAAGTTAAAATAAGTCTATTGTATTCACACTATCAGACCACACACAACCAATTCTGCATAATCCATGCTAGCAGAGAATAGGTGAGGCTAGCTATAAATTACTTATACTATCATGACTGGAGTAAATTATCTAAAAACCTTCAGTTTTCCTAGTCTTGACCTTCTCTTCGCTACAAGTTTCCATAGTAGAGTGCACATGACAATCCACTGAGATATGGAAGAAATTATTAGCATGCCTATTTTTTTTTCTACCTGAAAATAAGATTTCATTTTCACTGAATTTACTATATGAACTAACACTGTCACCCTCACATAAACTCAAAAATACATAGCCAGGAATTGGGGGTAGGCTCAAAGTTTTTCAGAGAAATTCCAATTCAAGAAAATCTGGAGATCACTGCTATGAACAGAGAAGGTAGGTAAGTCCTAGGAGACAGGTGATTCTAGACTGCATCAAATAATCAAACCTATTTAAGGTGTTCAATACCCTACAGTACATATACAAATAATAATTTTTCAACTACAATTGCATAATCTATGCTGACAGGAATATAACTTACCTCATCCTGGACTCCACTGGTAGTAGTCAGCTTGCTCCCATCAGTAATTGTAATAATTATTGCTGGCTCCAAAAAAAAAGGGTTTCGTCCCTAAAGTCAAAAAACACATTAATCGTATTAAGGTCTAGACATCAGCTTAATTTTTCTGAGTAAAAAGCCACTTCTTAGAACACTGTATAAATGTACCTTCTTGTTATTAAGTTTTATATATAGTTTATACTTTGGTACGTTAAAAAAAAGGTTCAGAAAGAAACATGCACTAAACAAAAGTTAACCTTAAAGGAATGGGATTAAGCAGAAGAAAAGGTAGACTTTTCACTTCCTTCTACATTTTTCTATTTTAATTTTTTACAGTGAGCATTTATACTTAAGTAACTAATTCAAAGTACTTAATTTTTTAAAAGGAACTTAGAGCTCAATTCTAATAATCTAGATATTTAAAATTAAAATAGACAATATCTTTCTGAGAAACTTTTTAAAGAAAAAGGCAACACAGTACGTGAAGATTACAAGGTAATGTAATTTATGCCTGTAATCAAAGCATCTAACCAAGTGACTGGATATATGGATGGAAGAGCTCTAAAATCTGGTTCCATGGGAACACGAGGGCTACTCAAAGGTGAGCGAAATTTAATGACAGTCCAATAGGAAAAATTAAGAAGGATGGTTACTTAAATTGCTCGCTAAGAGAAGGTACAAAAACAACAGTAGCAGAGGCAATGGAAGACAGTGGCACAAAACTCTCAAATGCTCTATAAATAAGGTGAAAGAACTTCAGGAACTCCCATTTGGATCTCTGGCCAAGTTATTCTGAGTATGATGATTAGTTCTAAGGGACACAGTCTATGAGGGAATCAGATAAATATAAAGTTATCTTTTACATATAAATGGCTCTCATTTAATATATTAAGACAAAATTATGACCAAAAGGTAGAAGTTCAAGACAGTAATCCTTGTCTTTGAAAATTACCAAGTTCTCTGCTACTAACACATTCAAGAAAGGATGGAATGAAGTTTTGCTGGATATGATGTAGAACAGCATATGACAAATTTTAATGTGTATATGAATCACTTGGATCTTGATAAGATGCAGGTTCTAATTCAGTAGGTCTAGGATGAAGACTAAGGTTCCATATTTATTTATTTATTTATTTTTTTTTTTTTTTTTAGATGAGTGTTGCTGTTGTTTTTGAGATAGAGCAAGCAGGGGAGGAGCAGAATCTGAAAACAGGCTCCAGGCTCTGAGCGGGTTATCAGCAGAGGCTGACGCGAGGCTTGAACAAACCATGAGATCATGACCTGAGCCAAAGTAAGATGCTCAACTGACTGAGCCACCCAGGCGCCCCATATTTATTTTTTTTTTAATGTTTATTTTTGAGAGACAGAGCGTGTGCAGAGGAAAAGCAGAGAGAGACACAGAATATGAAACAGGGTCCAGACTCTGAGCTGTCAGCACAAAGGGGCTCTAAGACTCAAACTGAGAGATTACGTCCTGAGCTGAAGTCTGACACTTAACCGACTGAGACTCCCAGGTGCCCCTAGGTTCCACATTTCTAACAAGACTACAATTGAGGAGATGCTAATGTCCACAGACCATACTTGGAATAGCAAGGATGAAGAAGGGTTATATGCATGTAATAGTCTATGGTTCAATAAACTTCCCTTTATATGGCTCTCAATCACTAGCACATTACAGCACATACGCTATTTGTTAAATTATTTACAAACATTTTTCACGTACATTGTGATTTTAACTAATCTTCATAAAGTGGGAAGGGAAGATTTGGTAGTTTAACTTTCTTGATCAAGTCACACAACTTGTAGGTAATATATATATTTTTCAAACTAGATCCAGGAAATAATGATTCCAGATGGAGAAAGCATCCTCTAGTCAAATTAAAATATGTTGGCTATAACTTCTAGAAGATTTCAAGTGCATAGAAGCATCCAAATGTTTACAGAAGACTTGCAGGGGATTAAAAAAACAAACATGAATTTCCCTTCCCTGCCTTCTCTACAACATTCAAATGGAATATATTTGGGGAAACATTACACTGTACTACCTGTCATACCATTCACCCCCAACATAAATAATAAATTCTAATAATGCAAGTCTCCTCATAGATCTATAAACAGGCAATGTTCATTTTCACTTCTGAGCTTCATCGTGTTCCCTCCAATAGAATATCTTCCCTATTCCCTGCCCATAACCCACCCAATTCCTAATTTTTATTGAAGGCCCAATTTAAGTCCTCTTCTTCCATGAAGCCTTCCCTGATTAGCCTGCCCTTAAATAATTATTGTTCTCTCTCTCCAAATTCTAATAGTGGCAGTTTTCAAACTTAATAACAATATAGATACACAGAATAAAAGTGGATTTGCAGTGGTTTCATGAAATACATTTTTTTTTAAAGTATGCTCCATGCCCAGTGTGGGGCCCAACACAGGGCTCAAACTCACAGGCTGAGATCAAGGTCTAAGTTGAGATCAAGAGTCAAATGCTTAACCAACTGAGCCACCCGGGCGTCCCCATGGAGTACATTTTGAATACTATCCCTACAGCATCTAACCTCTCTCCTCAAATTATTTTTAATTTAAATATAGAACACCTCACACAATAATGTGAATATACCTAAGACTATTAAACTCTACAGTTAAAAACGGTTAACATGGTAAATGTGATTTTACTATAGTTTTTTAAAAATACACCATCATAGTATTGTTCATTATTGTTCCATGGTTTTGAATACACTGAAGGTAAGGAACACGTAATTATTTCTTTCTCAGCTCTGAACACAAAATATTTAATAAGCACTGGGCACTTAAACACTCACTGATTCACTGACTGTGGTTTAATACAAACCTGCCCAAGTTCACAGAACCATTTAGCATTACTCAAACTTGAACAAGTTTTGAAAAAATATATATTTTACCTATATCTCAATATAAATGAGTGCTTCCCTAGCTTAACACATAACAACTCATGAATTTGCTAGGATACCAGGGTACAGTACCTCTGTCCTAATCAGTCTAGCCATCCACTCTCCATTTATTCATATTTGTCACTCAAATATTTACAGAGTGGTTGCCATACATCAAGCATTGTGTCAGTGCATGAAACTCCAATCTCACCGATAATAAATGTACCTACCTACATAGAGCTCTCTTCTGCTGGTCTCTACAAATACCATGATAGATCAAAATTTGGCAAAGGGAGATAAAGAAGACCAAGATGTCCTACTAGCTTCAGAATTATTTTATCTTGCTTCTACCCTTAAGCCACAACTACTCTGGGTGACTTGCTGCCTTTCAGAAATAAATCAGTAAATCTCTTAAGGCCACCGCAACATGGACCAAAAAACTGCAAGTGTTTCTGTATCACCTCTTCACCTGACTGAAATTTCCCTCTATATTTTCTGAATGAAGTATGACATCTATCATTTTTATTCCTGTATATGCTCACTGAGAATTATCCTTCAGAGACCAGAGAGTGGGTCACATTTGCAATTAAAGAACAATGATCTATGATGTATTAAGAACTTTATGAATGATGATATCCATCCAAAAACTAATACACACTTTAAGGACCATAATATCTAAAAATCAAGTTAAAATGCATTAAAATTTAGCAAAGTCTTTGAGTTAAAATGCAAGCTAAATTAAAACATCAAAATACAAGTTACTTTTTCCTTGACAACCAACTTGGGAGCTGAAACTTTACTGGAGTCATACATATAATATTCTCCAAAGAGGCTGAAATTACAATCAGGTACTCTATAATAGCAGTAAAGTAATTACATGATCTCCTTTAACCTTAAGAACTTGGTGAGGTAAAATATTCAAGAGATTAAATAATATAATCCAAAGTCACCCAGCTGGTAACTAGCAAAGCCAGAACCTTATTCCAATTCTAAATATCATGGTCTTTCCACAGCATCTCAAAGTCCTGTTGGTAGCAATTAAATCCTCTTGTATACAATTCTACACTGACCTGGAATGTGCCATGTTCACGCAACAATGAATAGTGTTATAATCAGTTTGGTTGTATCTAATATATTCTATCTGTAGCAAAATTCACTATAGTAGAGCTATTTCTTGTTCTTTTTCTTTTTCTTTTTTTTTTTTTTGAGAGACCACGAGAAGGGGAGAGGAACAGAGGGAAAGAAAGAGAGAATCTCAAGCAGGCTCCATACTCAGCACAGAGCCGGATCCCACGACCCTGGGATCATGACTTGAGCCAAAAATCAAGAGTCAGACACTCAACTGATTGAGCTGCCCAGATGCCCCTAAATTTTCTATATATAAATCAATATGCCTCTCCCCAACAAAAACACACTGCAACAAAATGTAATATATAATATACATCATGTTTACTTTTGAAAACCCACATCAGCCAACTGTCAGAGTGCCTATGTACAAATGCAAGGTAAAACAATATTAAATTTTTTGATGGCTTTAAATTGTAGAAAACTAAGATAAAGATCAAGGGCAGAAAAAAAAGTAAAGAAAAACATGACCATCCTCATTTCACCTATTTAATTATTTAACCCTACCACGCCTAAGGTCTCTTCCTCTCGGACATGAGAGTTTAGTCAAGAATCACACTAAAAAAGCAATAGTATTAGTCATGATAAAAATTAGAATAATAACGACTTAATGCACATATATACAAGAGGAATGTTTTTTATTTCTTTAGCAACAAATTTTCCCTACCTCTATATAGAAATATGTTAGAAGAAATTTATTTAAGCATAAATTTCTAAATCACCTGCAACAAATGATCAGACGATGTTGCTCCAAGAAAGTTTTCTTATATAGTTTACACTGCTCCCCACCCCCCTACCTCGTGCAAGCCTGTGCAAGTGCGTGTATGCTCGGCAGAGCCCATAAATAACTGGCACCTTTCTTAAATAACACTTTTACCCAGCAATTTAAAACACATTTCTGGTTGTCTACTAGTATCACAAGATAATTTTCATGAGTTACAAAAAATAATTTAACTTCTCAAAGATCAAAAGTTGTGATTCATAATGTCATTAGCTGGATGCCAAGCCAATGTAGTTCAGTAATTCCCAAATCTTTATATTTAAGAATAACTACTTTATATTTTTATTCCTTGTATGTTTATGAAGTCACTCAATTTGGTGACAGTCCATATAACAAAATACCTCGAAATTTACCTGGGTCATAAAGTTATAAACAACTTTTATCTTAGTTATGAGATCTCCAAAAAAAAAAAAAAGGAATATTAGGCTCTGCTACATCAAAGGCAACCAGTAGAGGGACTAAAAGTTTACTTTTGCCATTAGCAGAATTAAAATCTTAAAATGGTTCTCTCAGGGCTGTAATTCTTAGTATAAAGAAATCTAAAAATGTCTCTAAAGAATATAGTGCAAGGTATAATATTCTACCTATTTACTAATGGAAATCGTGTCATTTAGTAAATGTATTAAAAAGAAGAAAATTGGCTTTACTATTGGTCAAAAATCTCAGGTAAAAGTTTTGCTAAGGATAACATAAAACACAAATGTCAAGTTCTCCCAATAATTTAGTATTACCATGGTGTTAACCAAAACAATGAAATTAAGGAATAAAATCTCAATAAGAAAATTTAAAGAATTAAAGAAATCTTACCCACTAGAACCTATTTCATTTTTGCAAAACATTTTTGAAAATTTTAAAACATTTTCCAAATAAAATAATTTTGAAAATATAAAGGGCTAAATTTCCCTTATACAAACTAACCTGGTTCTCAGAATCAGAATTTTTAATTTTACCCAATAAATCGAAAATGTAGTCGGGGGAAGGGGTACAGGAATTTTACCATGCACTTAAATAAGTCTAACTATTATCTTCCAAAGCAAAAGCAAGGCACCCCTGAGTATTCAGTAAAACTTTCATCGGCTATCTCTGCTACAGTAACAAAGGACTCCTTTTCTTTCCGTGCCACCATGCTCCATGGTATCAGTCCTTGGAACAACCTCATAAGGATAGCCAAGTGCCTGGCAAAGCTACTTTTCTCATGGGTTAAAGGGTCTACTGGAGAGAAAATGTGCACCAAATGTCAGCCCACCAGCTCACCTGTGATAGCACCTTCAGCAACTTACACCCACTACTCTCTAGTTAGTTCACCATATGCCCGGAAAGGTACTATCAAAAGAAATCAACCAAAGAAATGCTATGATATATAATATACATAGAAGCTAAAAGCGATCACCTAGCAAGAAAATTGGAAAGTTCCAGAAATTGCCTGTGCTTTTTTCAACCTAAAACTTCCTTTTCAAGTTAAGTAATAGCAACAACAGCAAAAATGATAAAAAGAGGAAAGAGTCACCCTGAGAAAGAAGTACTGCGTTAGTAAAGGTTCTCATGCATACACCACTGGACAGGTACTGAGTAGGATGGCTATTCAAAATTTTGTTAAGTTGCTAAACTAGATATTTAGGTCTCCTATTTACATCTTTGTAAAACCTACATAAATAAGAACATAAAGCCAGCATTATTTATACTATTTTCCTCTATTACTGTATCTAATAAAGAGGTAACAATATATGTTCCTCTAAAATATGACAAACTACTTCATTTTCATTTAGAAATGTTGACACTCCCTGTATAATTTGTCAAAATTCAGATCCTATAGGAAAATATAAAACTACAGGAACATTAATATTTTGTTATATTAAATATAGATTAACGTGATCTACTTCCTAATATTCATCTCCTTTAAGCTTATTTCTAAAAGAAAAATATCTTAGGATGCAATTCACTTTCAAAGACTTGTCATATACTGATAAACACAATTATAGCTACATAGAAATGAGAAAAGTAGCTTTTAATACATACTTCATAAACACAAGTCAACTAGTACTTGTAACATTCTTTCATTCATTATTGCTCAACTTCAGGCAACTGCATACCACAACCAGAATTTTTTCAACATCTGCTTATTACTGGTACTAATATCTATGAACTTAGTATTTCCCTTTAAGTCAGCTGTTTTTTTATTTCTGCCTCAAACGATATCAAATAAGAACTGTGAAATTGTAGTTCTGATGTGCTAATTATACCTTCTATTCAATAATTGTCATCAATATGGTTTAGCTTCTTTTAAAAGGTGGGGAGTTTTGTTATGTTACAGGAAATGTATATACAACTGGTTAATTAAACATTCCAAACAAAATATAATAATTATTTAAGTCAATAAAGGCCTAACAGGCTTATACTTAAATCAATATTCCAAGGTCAGAATTACAAGTTTTATGTTTGTTTTAGAATTTATAAATACTTTTACAGTTACGACCTCAAGTGGTATGGCATAAATGAGTATTCTGATGAAAAAGAAAACCTCTAAAATATTCATCTTGGGAAATTAGTGCTTCTAATAAAAAAAATAGTATCTTTGAATGTATAAAAAAGATCTCTGACAGCAGTGCCTGCGTGGCTCAGTTGGTTGAGCATCCAACTTTTGATTTCAGCTCAAGTCATGATCATGTGAGGTCATGGAATAGAGCCACATCAGGTTCCATGCTGACCATGAAGCCTACTGAAGATTCTCTCCTCCGACCCTGTCCTTCCCCCATCCTCTCTCTCTAAAAATAATAAAATAAAATAAATTTTTAAAAAGACTTAAAAAAATTAAAGATCTCTGAAAGATATATCACAAACTGATTAACCATGGCTGCCTCTGAAGAGCGGAAGTGAGCAACTGTGTATCTTTCTATAAAACTTGAACTTTTTAACCATGTGCATTCAAAATACGTATTCAAAATTAAAATGTGCTTAGTATCTAAAAATAAAACTTTAAAAACCTGCTAGTGTATAAAAACCTAGCATCTTAGAATAAATTAAGGTCTATAGGAAAACATCACAATCAAAACAATTCCATGTTAAAATATATATTCTTTTAGTTTCATAACTTCATTTTACAATTATGTACAAATATAGTTCATTTATCTAACCATACAATTCCTTATGTTAAAAATATTAGCATCATTAAAAACAAATGGAATAAGACCTAATAAAAAGGACAGAATCCCATATATTTATTTTAATATAATGACAAAGAACAATATCCTACAATTTGATTTAAATAATGCACCAAATGGTAACCACGTAAGAAATACTATAAGAGCACCCGGGTGGCTCAGTCAGTGATCTCGCGGTTTGTGGGATTGAGTCCCATGTCTGTTCTACACTAACATCACAGAGCCTGCTTGAGGTTCTCTCTTGCCCTCTCTCTATCTGCCTCTCCCCCATCATGGTCTTTCTTTCTCAAAAATAAACACTGGGGAAAAAAAGAAATACTGTAAGAACTGAAGAACAGTTTGACTTCATGAAGAAAATGTTACGGAAACTCAGTAACATACAGGGCTAAGAATTACTGCATTAAAAAACTAACATAAATTCAACATATCTAAAATATTAAATATTTAATAATTTCACAGAATTTGAGTTTTACATTTACACTGGAGTCTAAAATTTGAATCAGATTATTCTAACAAATAAATAATTGGTTTTGGCAATATTTAGAAAGTAATAGCAGTAAAAAAATATTGGGGTACCTGTGTGACTCAGTCGGTTAAGTGTCCAACTCTTGCTATCGGGTCAGGTCATGATCAAAACAGTTGTGAGATCAAGCCCTGTGTCGGGCTCTCTGCTGAGAATGGAGCCTGCTTGGGTTTCTCTCTCTCCTCGTCTCTCTCTGACCCTCCCCCTGCTTGTTCTCTTTTTCAAAATAAATAAACTTAAAAAAATAATACTAACATTCTGGATAAAAAATGTAATATGCTCATTATATTAAATGGACTAGGTAATATTAATTGGGGAAAAAATTATTCTAGCAAAGTATGTAATAGTAAACATGTTACAAACATGGCAGAAAAAAAAAGATAAAAGCCAGGATGAAAACCAAATATTTTCAAGGACAGATGAAGTATATATATAGCAATAATGCTGAAAACTAATTTGACCTCAATAAATCACAAAGACCTACCTATACCATCCAGACCAATCATCTCCTTGAGGTGTTGATTACCACCAAATATATAGATACTATCTTTGCAAAAAGTCTGGTTAAATCATATCCTTAACTATTAGGGTTATTTCCTTCTAAACATCTATACATGTAGTCTCAATAAAATCATTCACACACACAACAGCCCTCTTAGAAAGATGGAACTCAACCACAGCTTCTATGTAAGTATCTTCATGACTACAATTGAGAACAAAAAGGAACTGCCTAATAAATGTTTCACATCAGTGAAGTTAGCAACAAAGCATTAAATTTAATAAAGCAAAAAAAAAAAAAATTCAGGATAAGTACTTGGAAAAATTGACAGTCTTATTTTTTCCCATGTGTTATAGCTGAAGGCCAACCTGAAGATAATTTAATTGGATAAGTCATAATTCAAGATTAGTTTTAAGGGGCTCTGCTTTATTAAAAAAACATGAATTTTCATTTTCTAGGTAAGAATTGATGGTAACCCAATTTCAAAAGGTTTTTTAGAAGGAACTATTAAAATTTCTCCAAATCCATTACATAGGTTATTTGTACATTGTACTCCCGAGGTTTTGACTCAAACCTTTACTGATGCTTAGTAGTAGTACTAAGTGTTTACAAAATTAAAATTTTCAAAATAGATGACATGTTTAGGAAACGAGAAACTAACCACAGAATACTTGGGCCTTCTGCCAAAAGAAAAGTTTATAAGCCCTTCTAACTATACGTACAAATCCACGAAGGTTTTCTCTTAGAAATGAACCTCATGAAAAAGCAGATGTCATATGAATGACAGGACAGTTGTTACATGTTTTTGATAGTTGCTCTAAGCTCACTAAAATGTAAGCTCTAAGAATGACTCATTTTCTATTACATTAAGATTTACATTCAATATAACATTATTTGAGATTAGACATTTCTTCTTCTGGATTAACAATAAAATTTAGATATAAAGACTTTTTAAACATTTTTAAATATTTATTCATATTTTAAGAGAGAGCCAACATGAGTGGGTAAAGAGCAAAGAGAGGAAACACAGAATCTGAAGCAGGCTCCAGGCTCTGAGCTGTCAGCAGAAAGCTCGATGCAGGGCTCAAATCCACCAACCCACAATATCATGACCTGAGCCAAAATCTGACACTTAACCAACTCAGCCACCCAGGAACCTCAACATATAAAGATCTTTGATTCTATTATCTGATTTAGGCCCAATTTTCTGAATGCAACATCTTGCTTTTTCTAACATATTGCTTTGAGAAACAGATTGACAACTAAAACTGTACAACAAAAATTCAAAATTTTACAGTAGCTGTTACCTGCCAAAGTATATAAATGCCCATGAATGATCATAATCAGGCAGTATCAGAGGCCACAAGGACATAATTTTGCTCATTCTCAATAATCCAAAAGTACTGTACCCTGTCACCATCTTGCAGATGGAGCCTTTGTAACATCACTTACTGAGGTTTGCAACCTAACCTTTCACAGAACAAAGACTCATCTTCAATTCTGGGGATTAAAAGTAATCTACTGTTTGTAAACCTTTCAGAATAATTGTTGGTATGCTTCCAGTGTTCAAACTCCAAAATAACCAGAAGACCGTGTTAATGTTCCTAATATCTAACAAGGTTCACTAACTTTAAGACAAAGGAAAAGTTTTCCTTTAACATGCAGGCATCAATACTGCCGTTTTGGAGTTACAAAGTACAGTACTAATAGCTAATGCTACAATTACTTTTCCTCACATACTCACAACTGTTTTCATTACTGTAACAGATTTTCAGATGATACAATCTTTCTGAGGACCTTTACCATGAGTCCCTCAGCTTATCTAGGCAAAACTAAAAAATAGAAAATGTTAAAATGCCATACTCTTTTTAAGGAACAGATTAAAAAAGCAAGAGTGCATAGGACCAAGAATAAATCTTGATAAGACAACACTAGACTGATATAAATTTGTCCTTTGGTTACAAATAATCCTCTTGGGGCACCTGGGTGGCTCAGTCGGTTGAGCGGTCGGCTTTGGCTCAGGTCATGATATCACGGTTGTGGGTTCGAGCCCCGCGTCGGGCTCTGTGCTAACAGCTAGCTCAGAGCCTGGAGCTTGCTTCAGATTCTGTGTCTCCTTCTCTCTCTGACCCTCCCCTGCTCGCACTGTCTCTCTCTGTCCCTCAAAAAGAAAATAAAATAAAATAAAAAAAAAATCCTCTTAATTGTAATATTGTTTCTTTTTTTTTTTTTTTTGAGAGACAGAGAGAGACAGCGCGAGCAGGGGAGGGTCAGAGAGAGAGGGAGACACAGAATCCAAAGCAGGCTCCAGGCTCTGAGCTATGTGTCAGCACAGAGCCTGATGCAGGGCTTGAACCCACGAACCGTGAGATCATGACCTGAGCCGAAACCTGACGCTTAACTGACTGAGCCACCCAGGAGTCCCTCAATTGTAATATTCTTAAGGTAAAATATTTTCTTATGTGCAGCTATATCTCACTATACCAATCATCAGATTTTTGATCATGTATGTTCTAAAAAAGAACTATTATCACATAGAAAAAAATCGTTCCTAGGCGTATCCTGTTTTTCCCATATAAATCTACATTACAAATAATAAAAGGAATCATACATTTTACATTTGACCTTTCTTCTGTACAAGAACATCCTCCCTCCACCCCATCCCAACCATCACCAACTTGTATTCTAAAATATACTATTTACAAAGCCCTAGAAATGGACTCAGATCTAAGTTTCCTCAAAAAAATTAAACCCTTCTTTCTCTGAAAATCAAAAACATGTCTGTTTTATTAAGTTACACACGTTATCAAACTGTTTGTGAACAAGGAATAGAGATTTTAGAGAAAAAACTTTTTTAACACCAAGGGGGAAGTATTTTTGGAGCTTCAATTTAAAGCCCAAACCACTGTTTGTTCCTTATGGCACAAACTTTTACATTAGCTGGAAATACTGGCTACCTAATTCTGGCTTCTTATGATGCTTATGATAGATATATGTTGGGTTATGGAAATTTCCCAAAGGTTTCAGATTACAAAGTTTTTATCCTGTTAGTGTTTAACATCGGGCATGACAGTGAACCATCATCTGAGTTCCTACCATGTGCCCAACAGGCACTGCGCTAGATGATTAATATTTCTAGTTCTTACAAAAATTCCCAAGAACTTTGCTGCTTTCACCATTTTGTGGATAAGAAATGTGAAGATCAGTGAGGTTAAGAGGACTTTTCAATACACCCTAAGCCATTAAGTGGCAGAGCCAGGCACGGCCAGTTCTAATGAAGTGGTTCTTTCCGTATCACCACATGGCTTGTTCTGAAAAAAAGTGGTATAAAATAACTCTTATGTGCCCAAAATTGCAACTTTAAAATTCAAATAAAAGGAAATTCATAAAAATGGTAATAGGTCCTATAACAAATTACACTCTGTATCACTGAATCTTCACCACAATCCTGCAGCGTAGATCCCTTCACCCCACCTTCCTAATGGGGAAAATGACGGAGCCTGAGAGGTTATGAACCATGGGTGGAGTGGGAACTGAGAGAACCAATCAGTTTTCTGAATCTTAAAACATGATGCTAAGAGGTTTTCCAAATTATCTTACATCAGGGGCACCTGGGTGGCTCAGAAGGCTAAGCATCCAACTCTCGATTTTGGCTCAGGTCACAAGGTCACAATCTCAGTTTGGGAGTTTGAGCCCTGCAAAGAGCTCCACATCAAATCCACACTGACCGTGAGGAGCATGCTTCCTCTCTCTCTCACTCCCTCTCCCTGCTCCCTCTGGGAGACAGAGACACACACATAATCCAAAGCAAGCCCCAAGTTCTGAGCTGTCCACACCGAGCCCAACGCAGGCCTCAAACCCATGAACTGCAAGATCATGACCTGAGCTGAAGCAGGACTCTTAATTGACTGAGCCACCCAAGAGCCCCCAACATTCATATTCTCAACTTTTTTCCCAGGGAGTGGGGAGGAACTCCAACTGCATATGATAGTATTTTCATAGTGTTACAAGAAAGGCTAAATGTAACAAACTAACGAAATGAAATGCCTGGTTTTCACAGAGGAATTGAAAGAAAGCAGGTTCCATTAGAGAACCACATACTCCCAAAAAGGGACTTACATCTACTGGTTACACTTGTAATAAAATTTATCCTTAAATAACATACAAGTTACTAATAAAAAAATCTATAGAACTGTCCCATAACCAACTTCAATCTTTAAAATACTGCATAAGTGTGAAGAAATTAGCCTTCTAAACTTTTCTGAGCTTTAGTTTCTTTATGTATAAAATGCGGAAGATGGAGTAAACTTCTAACATGACTTGCATTTCTGAAGTCCCATAAAATAAAAGTCATAATGAAATATATATAAAGTCCAGTGAAAATTTGTCAGGAGATGCAAAAGTTCAATTTTGTTCTCAAGAATATATATTAAAATTCACTAAGTTTCACACTTAAGATTTGTGTATTTTAGTTATATCTCAATAAAAAAACTGGGGGAAAAGAATCTACTTCTTCTGACAAACTAAAACAGAAACAGAAAACTCCAGTATTTTGTCTATGGTCTGGGACCATGCTTCAATTAAGAAAATTAATAACAAGGCTTAACAAAAATTAACTTTATATAAGGACAATACTTTTTTTTAAATTAAAGACCATAGGGCTAGTAATATATGGACACTGATTAAGCAAATGAAAAAAGGCCACCAAGATGATTTTACATATATATTACTTGAGTGAACTTGAGTGAACAGTTGTATTGGCTAAAAGTAAATTTAAATATTTAAAGAACTTTCAAGTTATAAAATATTACACAATCTCTTCGTAGAAATCCATGACATGAACGTGGTTAAACAATTCTTTCCCTACTCCTGACCACAAATGACCTTAAATCAACTTAAAATAGTTAAAAAGTAGAATTCCTTCATTGAAATATTACATTTGTTCCCTGCCTTTTAATTTTCAGTTGTACACAATTTAATATGTAATTATTGACATTCCCTTGCATGAAGGGGAAATAAAATTCTCTTTGAAGAAGTAAAACCTATCATTTTTTTGCCTTTTACACTTATAATTTCTTACACAGTAAGAATGACACAGTAATTTCTAATTAGGAATGCAATAATGTCCTTTGGATATTCTTTTTCATTTTCTTTTGTAAGATCATTACAAAGTAGTTTTTTGATACTTTCAAAAACAGATTTAGGCCATAAATTATAAAGAAAGGTGAAGCAAATGTTTTCAAAGAAAATAAATCTAGGTCTTAAAATTTTTCATTTAAATTACCATCTTTAACACTAATACTAAATAGGAAATAAATTATATCCACTTTATGCCATTTTGAGCTCAGTCCAACTGTCTGATTAAAACACCCCTTGATGCACTCCACAGAGGTGCTCCTCAAAGGCCCTGCACACAAACTTGTGTAGGTCTCATCGTAAACGCACTAGGGGGAGCTCCCCGTTTGAGAGAATCCGACAACACGTGCTTTTGTCCCGTGTAAAGGTTCCTTCTTCTCTAACTTGTATTCCTGCAAAAGAATGCCTTTCTGACTTCTCTGAACCTTACAAACCTTCCCTGTGCTCCGTCATATTTATCAACCGGCATTAAGACAACTCAGCCAAGGTACAGTATTTACTTTTCACACTGCTTTCTCAGGAAGCAATATCAAGCCCAAGGGGAAAAATACATATTTAATAGGCTGTTAGGTTTCAAAGCATGTATTAAAAAATCTGCTTTAAAAATCACTAGATTTTTATAATCAAAATCTCAAACTTAAGGCCAAGAAATAATAGAAAACTAGAGGTAAACAAACCAGCCTATCCAGGGGAAAAAGTATGCTTTGTGTCTCCTTGGCACTTCACAATTTTGGAAGTACATTTTAATATCCATCCCATTTAAACCTCCCATAAATTTTATAATAAGAGTACAATGACTTCATTATTAGTAATCTGGAATACGAAGAAGCTGAGGCACAGGGTGGTAAAGCATGTTACATAGTAATTCAATATCAAGGTCAGGACTGGGATTCCAATTTTCACACTCCTGACCATTGCACTTCTTTTATCCAGTTAAATAAATATGGAGAAAAAACTTAAGCAAATTTGACTGTAGAGTCCCCTATCCGACAGTAAGAATTATCAGCCATTAAAAATTACTGAAGATAATTGTAAGAGGTCCGTAAGTTGAACTGGCCAAGGCCTTTCAATGGGGGAAAGGACAGTCTCTTCAAACAAATGGTGTTAGGAATATGAGGTGTCCACAGACAAAGGAATGAAGTTGGACCCTTACCATATACTATATAAAAAAATTAATTCAAAATAGATTAAAAACTTAAATGCAAGACCTAAAATTAAAACTCTTAAAATATAGGGGAAAAGCTCCAGAGACATTGGGTTTGGCAATGATTTTTTGGAGAGAACAACAAAAGCACTGGCAACAAAAGAAAAATTAAACTGGAATACGTCAATAATTAAAACTGCTGTCATCAAAGGACACAATGATCAAGAGTGAAAAGGGAACCCATGAAATGGGAGAAAAATGTGCAAATCACGTATCTGGTAAGGGGTTAATATCCAAAATATTTAAAGAACTCCTACAACTCAACAACAAAAACCAAATAATTAAAAAATGAGCAAGGAACTTAGACATTTCTCCAGCGCCAACATACAAATGGCCAACCAGCATATGAATGGATGCTCAATATAATTAAGCAGAGGCGCCTAGGTGGCTCAGTTTGTTAAGCATCCAACTTCAGCTCAGGTCATGATCTCAAGGGTTCGTGAGTTCAAGCCCTGCCTTGAGCTCTGTGCTGACAGCTCAGAGCCTGGAGCCTGCTTTGGATTCTGTGTCTCTCTTTTCCCTTCCCCTGCTCACTCCCTCGTGCATGCTCTCTCCCTCTCCCTCTCTCTCTCTCTCTCTCTCTCTCTCTCTCTCAGAAATAAACATTAAAATTTTTTTAAAAAGATAAGAATTAGGCAAATGCAAATAAACCAGTAAGATTATCACCTCACACCCATTATGATGGCTAAAATCAGAAAAACAGAAGTGTTGACAGGGATGTGGAGAAATAGAAATTTCTTATGCCCTGTTAGTAGAATTATAACACAAATGCAACCACTATGGAAAATAGAGGAGTTTCTCAAAAATTTAATAATATTACAGGATCCAGCAATTCCACTTCAGGGCATATGTTCAAAAGAATTGGAAGCAGGATCTTAGACATTTGCACACCTTGTTCATAGTATCATTATTTAAAATAGCCAAGAGGTGGAAACAACCCAAAAGTCCACCATGAATGAATGGATATGGATATGCAAAATGTGGTATATACATACAATGGAATACTATTTGGTCTTAAAAAGGATTATAAAATCTTGACAGAAGCCACTACAATGATGAATGGTGAGGACATTATGCTAAGTGAAATAAGCCAGTCACAAAATGACTAACATTGTATGATTCCATTTATATAAAGCATCTCAAGAGTATTCAAATAGATGGTGACAGAAATCAGGATTGTGGTTGCCAGGAACTGGAGGGAGGAAAAAATAAGTTATGTTTAACTGGTATAAAGTTCAGTTATGAAAGATGAAAAAGTTCTGGAGATTGGATCCAAAACAGTGTGAATATACTTCATACTACCAAATTGTACACTTAAAAATGGTTAAGACAGCAGGCACCCGGGTTGGCTCAGTAGGAAGACCATGGGACTCCTGATTTCTGGGTTGTGAGTTCAAGCCCCACCTTGGGTTATAGAGATTTATAAATAAACAAACAAACAATGGTTAAGATGGTAATTTTGATGTTATGTGGTTTGTTTTTTTTTACCACAATTTAAAAATTGGAAAAAAGTTCACAGACTTAAAAAATTTACAAAACACCATTCACCACTGCTTCCGGTTCATATTCGGCACAGTAGCATGTACCAGTATAATAATCTACTTTCTTTTGAAAAAATGTCTATAGGTCATAATATGAAAACTACTGCTAATATATTTCTTAACAGACTAAAGGAAACAAAAAACCCAGTGGGAATCAAGTTCTCATTACTTTACCTACATTATAAGAAAAGCCTGTATTTTGTACTACCTTAGCACTATATAGATACTGCCTGGGTAAAAGGGAAAAAGTAGTATTAGAACTCTACCTGAATCTGCTAAGTTCACAAATATTTATGCTGAAGAATAAAACGAACTAAAATTCTTCTAAGATTCATTCAATTTGATCTTGTCTAAGAACCTACTATTTTTTAATGAGGTAAAACATGGCATTGAAAATCCTTTAAAAAACTAAACACATATTGTATCTCCTTTTCGGTGGTTCTCAAAAGATCAGCATTATTTGAAACTCCAGTAACACATGTGAAAGACACATGTGTCACATTTAGCTGCAATGATAAGCAATTTAATTAAGTGTTGCTATAACATCCAAGGAAAAGACTGACTAGAAAGAAGCTACACATTGTTCCATGATTGCAGAAGTATCAGCAAATGGTACAGATTTTCAAAATTAAATATTTATAAAGACTTCTATGTGCAAGGAAGTTTTTACAAGAATATCCAAAGTGCTTGAAGGAAACATTCATCAAGATGCATTTTTTTCTCAGCTACTTTAACCTTACTTACACCCTACAAATTCTGTTGGTATCCTAATTACTAATCATCTCAAAGATGATTTATTTGTAGATATACTTACTTACTAAACTAACACAAGCAATACAGACATTAAAAATACCCTTGGGATGAGTTATGGAAAATCACATACGTATATGCATGTGGGGAGACTTGTTATAGGGGTATGTAATATATATACATATATATCTACATTTAGGTATTTAAGAAAATTATTCAGAAATGTATATAAATGTTTCTAGATGCTCTCTAAAAACATGCTCTGTCCCTCTTCTAGCTCACTTTATCTCATTTCCTTCCAAGTACTAAAATTCTATATAAGAATTTAGTACTGTGGGCTTTACAGATCCTTGTAGAGTATGAAAGCAGGGAAGGATTTATGTAAAAACACTGAGGTTACAGAATAAAAGTATTCCACAGAAAACAGGCAAACACAAAGTACTCTTACAAAAAAATACATGAACTATATTTAGTGTTAAGTATTTGAGACATCCAAAATTCTTAATAATCTATCCTTTTTTTAACAGAAGTGTGTAATATTTAAATCAGCAAAATAAAGACATGACGAAATATATCTCTGGGAGAGGTTTTCTTCTAAATAAATGCTTTAGTCAATCATTTTCATTTGAAAATTATGGCTTTCTCAATTATTTTAATGCTAGTGTCATTTTATGTGCCGATTCAGGACATAAACACTAATACTACTCCATGCATCCTTGCTTACTCATCAAAATAACTGAGAAGCATTATCCCTCCCCCTTCTTGAATTAATAAATCCAAACATGCAAAAACATCCTATCTCCACACTCTTCTCTTGGTCAAAATGGTAACAGATCAGTAGGACCACCTTCAACCTCAAACATTTCGCAAGCTTTACAGGTAAGAACTTAAGCATTCTCTGGTGGAAGATGGCAACTGGGAAAAGGAAAATACAGGTTTAAATTACAAATCTCCTCAGCCTCTCCATGACAATCAGCTTCTCTAAAGAAGCACTATAAGAAATATTTATACTAGGTGGCAGGCGGTAAATGTGTATAAATGCCTTATGAAGTACGATGCAAAGAAACAGGAAATGGTTCTTCTATATGTTGACACTCGGACAACCAAATAAAAGTAACCAAATAATGGCAAGTTTCAAATTTGTCTTTGAACTCAAAGAAGCTTAAATCAAAACCTTCACCAATAGGCCTGTATACCACTACATATAACAAAGGAATATAAAAAGGAAAGAAACCTATTTAACAGAAACAACCTGAAAAGTTCATGGCAAACCTACCTAAATTACAATATTGCAAACTAAAAAAAGGAGAAGAAAAACTTAAAGATTTATGTGATAATATGTATTTACTGAATTAAACAATGGAGGTGCAATTCAGTACAATAAAATGACTCTGACTCATGTATACTTAAATGCTATATGACTATATTCAACCGTTTCCAAAAATGTTTAGGTGCCGAATAGGTGCCACTAAGGAAAGCATAAACATTTCTAAAACAAGGAAACAATTTGTTTCTTCCTATATAGATCAACCAAATGCTGCAGTCACAGAAAATTTTCCTGAAATTTGTCAAACTCATGAAAATTGTGGCTCACAGACCTTGGGAAAAGAGCAAAATGTACTTCTAAATGTATCATCTGTGGCAATAATGTTTCTGCACTACAACCTAAAAATTGAACTTGGGACTAATATTCCTTTGTTATGTGTAACATTATACATTCACCAGTATCTTATTTTCCTGGGCAGCAATCTCAAAAACTACAATGTACTACCTTGCCTTATTTCATAGTGAACCATCATGGGGGGTGGGGGGTTGGGGGAAGGGTGGAGATAAAGAAAATTCAAACAGCCTCTTTTCCAAAAGTATGGAGTCTAAAAGTTCCAGTAATAACAGCTCTGGACCCCTGATTTAATTCAGAGTGAATTCAGAATTCTTCCTGATAGATGCTTACTGTAGATGCTTCAACAGCTGAGAAATGTTAATGTACTCAGTTATTGCACTCCAATGAAAATCTTACCTGTCAGAATAACTATAAAATATGGTTAAATTAAACCCCGATAAAAAGAAAACTTCCTGATGTTCTTAGTAACGTAAAAATGAAGACCACTAATCAACTAGCGTCCAGAAGTCCCTGCAGGAGTCGCACAACTGCCTGTGGGTAGGCTATCACAGAAACTGAGTGTGGTGAGGCAGCCTTTCCCCTTTTATAACCTGAGTGAACTTCAAGGGATTAAAACCAAATTCATGTCAATCCTACAACACAAAATTCAGACACTAATTCTGAATACAAAATACACTTGAAGGGAAAAAAAATGAGGGCTTTAAAACCAATACAATGTGGTCAGTTTCACTTTTCTATTATGTGCATATTGTACTTTAATCTGAAATGCTTCATACTTGTATTTCATGTTTTATAGGTTTTGAACTTGACGGTGTTTCTCCACAAAAAGAAAAAAATCAACTGTTTTTCCACCTTAATATTCAACCTACCTGCCCATAGTTGTCTATGCCAGTTACTAATCTATTTAAATTTAATAAATCAAAAGCTGTCCTTAGGGATTGGCCAAGAGTCGTAAGTCCTTCAGCCTGAAGGTTTTTCAGTTCATTCATAAACGTTGCATGGTTTTCCTTCCATCCGGCCTGTAAAGAAAATGTAAGAAATTTTTTTTCATCCTTTAAAGCCATGTACACACGGCCAGCCGTTACAATCTGCCGTTCAATAAGGAGCTGCTTCTCTTCACTTTACAGTATGGTTCGGTTAATGTGTTAATACCGTATCACTGGCAAGGAAACTCTCTTCAAAGGTGGCCAAGAATAAATCTGCTTGCTCTACAGCTTTTGGTGGCTAACTGCCTTCATACTTTATAACTTCCCCGGGAAACGTACTCCCTAGCATACTACCCAAGATTTGGGCACGCAAAGGTACTAGCAGAAAGCAGAAGTGAGCAGGACTTCTGAAGTTAACCTGCAGCGGTCCCACTGACCCGGGGCCCTGTGAGGAAGAACCCCCGCAGCCCCCCACCCCAAGCCCCGCAGCCCCCCACCCGGCTCGCTCGCCAGCCAGGGCGAGCACGGCCGAGCCCCGGGCAGAGTCCCCTTTAATGCAAACCCGGGCTCGGCGCGGCCGGGCCCGGCTGTCACTGGGGCTAACTTGAATAAATATCCCCCACAGTTCATTGCTGCCGCTCACGCCGCGGAGGGGAAATGTCGGCCATGTTGATCGCAGCGCCGCCGCCGCCGCCGCCACCGCCGCCGCCCGGCCGGGGAGGGGACGGCGGTGGCCCAACGACTCCGCGCCGCACCAGGACGCTCCGGAGCGGGGGAGGGGGTGGGAGCCCGCAGGGGAAAAGACCTCAGCGCCTGGAGCACAGCGGGTGG
>PJEM01013470.1:0-40656 GCA_004023845.1 Helogale parvula | reverse complement strand
AACTGTGAGATCATGATCTGAGCCTAAGTTGGACGCTTAACTTACTGAGCCACCCAGGCACCCCGTAAGCTGCATATTCTTAATTTAATACACAAGTTTTGGGTCCTCCAACACAGGATGGTGCCACTTTCCCTCAGCTAGTACCTGGTGCTACTTTGTAAGCTTCCACATTCTCATAGATGGTAAAAATGAAGCAGGAGCTTGTAGCGGCTGGATTGCAAACGATCTCAAAACCACACTAGGAAATGTCTCATTCCGAGACGAACCCCCGGTCCCCTAAAGGGCTAGGTAAGGAGCTTCACTTATATAGGTCCGTATGGCAGCCCCAGTGTGAAGAATGGACTGAGGGAGGCAAAACTGGAGGCCAAGGGGTCAGTTAGAAAGCTTCTGGAGAACTCTACCTAGGAGATTGGTAGTTTGAGCCAGCGTGGGTGGAACATAAGGGATGGGACTCCTGGTTGTAAGGGATTGGCTGTGGGGGATAAAGGAGAGGGAAGAACTGAGGACAGTGGCCAGTGTTGGGTTGGGGCAACAGGGAGGTTCCGTTTAGGGAGAACAGAGACACACACAGAGAGAACAGATGTAGGGAGGAAAGAGTATAATTGACTTTAAGGTGGGGTGTCCAATGTGGGAGTCTGAGATTTAGGAGGGAGGTCAGGGATAGAGGTAACTAATGTGGAAGCTGTCAGCATATGGATGGAAATGCAAGCTTCTGAGAGTGTGATCAGGGCAGAAGGAACCCTAGGGCAGAACATTGAGGAAAAACAACATTTAAGACTTGGGCAGGGCGCCTGGGTGGCTCAGTCGGTTAAGCGTCCGACTTCGGCTCAGGTCATGATCTCACGGTTCATGGGTTCGAGCCCCCCATCAGGCTCTGTGCTGACAGGTAGCTCAGAGCCTGGAGCCTGTCTTCAGATTCTGTGTCTCCCTCTCTCTCTGACCCTCCCCTGTTCATGCTGTCTGTCTCTCTCTCTAAAATAAATAAAAAACAGTAAAAAAAAAAAAAAGACTTGGGCAAAGGGGTAAAGGAGCCCGAAAAAGAACGAAAAAGAAACTAGAGCCTGGGCAGAGTGGAGGGCAAGCCCAGAAGGTGCACAGTCAAGGAAATTGGTGCAGACAGTTCTAGTAGGAGGGTGTGGCTAACAGGGTCAAAAGTTAGGGAGAACCTGAATAACAGAAGGACTGGGAATTTCTGGTGACTTTAGTGATGTGGAAGTTGGGAGTGACCAGGCCGAGAGCAGTTTAGGTGGAGGAATGGAGGCCACAGTTGACTTAGGAGGTGAGAAACTGGTGAGTATAAATATTTGACTTTAAAGAGGAGGAGAGATGAACATAGACCCAGGAGCACACAGAGCCGGGGAGAAATCTGTATCTACAACTATTTCCATAGCTTTCATTTTCATTTTCAGATTCAACAGTCTTGAGCCTATTTAACTGCTACAGGGAAGGAGTAGAGAGGGAGAGGTTGAACCTAGAGGAGAGAAGTGAGACTAAGAAAAGGGGATGTTGGGAGGAAGTGAGATCCGTGACTGGTGGATGCAGGTAACTGCCCTGACGAGAAGAGGAGCACGTCTTCTACTGAACCAGACAGGAGAGAGCAGAGATGAGAACGGTGAGTTTCCAGACCTGTTCGTGGGAAGGGTTCCTGCCTTGTTTCTGCTTCTTCAGTCAGGTAGAGGGTGAGCCCGTCTGCTGCTGATGACAGGGGCAGAGCTGGTGGTGTAAAAGGTTTAAGGAAAGAATAGAAAGCTTCAGTTGGATGCTGGGGAGGATGAGGAAGAAAGCTGGCAGAGAAAACCACAGAAGATTTGCATGGAGGATTGAAGGCCAGGGGAGACTGGACACCAGGGGTTAAAAAAATTTTTTTTTATGTTTAGTTATTTTTGAGAGACAGAGAGAGAGATAGAGAAAGCAAGAGCAGGGGAGGGGCAGAGAGAAGGAGACACAGAATCCAAAGCAGGGTCCAGGCTCTGAGCTGTCAGCACAGAGCCCGATGTGGGGCTCGAACCCACGAGCTGTGAGATCATGACCTGGGCTGAAGTGGGACACTTAACTGATTGAGATGCCCAGGTGCCCCTGGACACCAATGGGTTTAGATCCGTACTGCATCCTTCAGCGGCGGGACTTTCTCTGCTGAAATCAGCTGCCGGGGTCTGGGCACAGGGAGGCAGGACAGCTGCGTTCTATTCTTAGGATTCTTAAAGTCTGAGGAGCTTTTTGTACCTGGAGAGGAAATCTAACCACCGCTGGTGCTTCATTTATTGTTCAATCTATTTAGCTCATAAACCTACTTAAGCAAAATTGTCTAAACATTTAGACACAGTTTATATACCCAATAAATCAAAACCTAACTATTTTATAAATCAAATTATGTAAACATTGACTGTAAATTTAAAACCTTCTACATATTTTGATAGAGCACCAGTAATATATTAGCTTTTCTAAGAGCATGATTTTGGTAAGCCACACGCATCTTACAAGGACCATGAAATTTATCACACCTACACTTACACTTATTGTAAAAATGGGTTTGTAATCCAAGAGATGGACACTATCTCAGTTCAGACTAATTTCTGAATTCAGATAATCCGAAAGAAGAACATTATCTCAGGGCAGATGAAGTTTTGTATGATTAATCAATGAACGCTTGGTTGGCACCTGGGAACTGGAGCATCTGCTAAAATGACTAAAATCTGAGCCAGTGTTTACCTTGTATATCATGGGAATTTCTCAAACCTATGTTTTTTCCATGTGACTTGTGTATTGTAACTGGATGCCCTTGTTTTATTTTATGATACATTTAAAAACATTTTTTTAACATTTATTTATTTTGAGGGAGAGAGAGAGAGACAGAGTGGGAGTAGGGAAGGGGCAGAGAGAGAGGGAGATGCAAAATGTGAAGTAGGCTCCAGGCTCTGAGCTGTCAGCACAGAGCCTGACGAGGGGCTCAAACTCACGAACCGTGAGATTATGACCCTAGCCAAAGTTGGATGCTTAACCAACTGAGCCACCCAGGTGCCCCAATACATTTTTTAATGTTTATTTATCTTTGAGAGAGAGTGAGAGAGCAGAGGAGGGGCAGAGAGATAGAAGGAGACAGGAGGCAGAGAATCCCAAGCAGGCTCTGTAATGTCAGTGCAGAGCTCAACACTGGGCTTGAACTTACAAATCTTGAGGTCATGACCTGAGCCGAAACCAAGAGTTGGCTCCTTAATCAACAGAACCATCCAGGTGCCCCAGGATGCCTTTCCTTTAGATGATGTCATCTTTAAGTTCAATGACTAGGATATTTCAAAAATGTCCATGTTCCATACAGATGTTCTGAAAATTTCCATGCCCTGATCTCTGGAGCCTCTGAATTATGTTTCATAGCAAAAGGAACATTTTCATATGTAATTAAGGTTATTTATTTATTTATATTTTGAGAGAGAGAGAGAGAGAGAGAGAGAAAGTGAGAGAATGAGGGAGAGGGGCAGAGAGAGAATCTTTTTTTAAATTAAAAATTTTTGTTTTTTATTTAGAGAGACAGAGTGGGGAATGGGGCAGAGAAAGAGGGTAAGAGAATCTGCACTCAGCGCAGAGTCTGAGGCAAAGGGCTTGACACGCAGGGTTCCATCCCAGGACCATAAGATCATGACCAAGAGATCTTGACCTGGGCTAAAATCAAGAGTTGGATGCTTAACTGACTGAGCTACCAGGTGCCCCATGTAATTAAGGCCAGAATAGGAAGATTAGCCTGGATTATCAGGGGGGCCCAAACTAATCACATGAGCACTTAAAATCAGAGAACTTTCTCCACTGAAATCAGACTTCAGACTCTCAGAAGGATAGGTCAGAGAGGTTCAAAGCATGAGTTAATTGGACTTGGCCTCACATTGCTGGCCTAAAGATAGGTGCCAGGGAGCTCAGCCCTACAGTCTTAAGGAACTGGATTCTGAATGTGCTTGAAAGTGGATTTGTCCCCTTCAGGAAGGAAGGCAGCTGGCTTTCACTCTTATGAAACCCCACATAGAGAATCCAGTCACGCTCTGCTGGACTCTAGCCTACAGAAAACTGTGTGACAATAACCAGGTGTTGTGTCAAGCTGCTACCGTTGTCATATAGCAATACAAAACCAATACAGTAACTTCACTGTCATTTACAAATGTATGTAGCCCATTTGCACTTTCAGAAACATCTAGTTGTTTTTCCTCAATATCCAGTCTCCTCTTCTTCTGCATTATAAAACTCATGATGTTTAGCTGAGCATGGGTGCCTGGACTCGATTTCCTAGCCTCTCTCCTTGGCCTGGTGTGGCCAGGTATGACTAAATTCCAGCCAATGAGATGCAATCAGCATGTTGGGGGCAACTTTCAGAAGGCTTCTGTACAGGAAGGTGGTGTGCCCTTTCTTCCTTCCTGCTTCCCTGTGGGGCTGTAAGGCGCATGTAATGGCTGGAGTCCAAGGAGCCATCTTGGGCCATGAGGTGGCATGCTAAAGAGGGTAGAATGGCAAGAAGGGAAACTCGGCTGTGATCATCATAAAACTGATCCAGCCCTAGGCTCTTTATTTCCTATTTGTCTTCTATGTGAGACAGAAATCATCTTCTTTCTTGGTTAAGCCATTATTAGTTTGGGTTTACTCTTATTGCAATCTCATTGTAATTAGTATGGTGAAATAGAGGCTCCCTTTCCCAAGAGATGAAGGACCAAGTTTGAGCTGTGAGCAGTTATCTTTTGGATATTTGACTAATTCGTCATCTTGCAACACACTGTTGGACTCCCTTTCTTCCTGGTTGTAATATCTGACCAGATGGTGCCAGTCAGTCTCCTCCATTCTTGATACAGTTCCAACTTTTTCTGGAATTAGCTCTACGTGTCCACCCTTCCCTACTTATACAGATAAAGAAAAATAAGTATACTTTATGAAGAGACAAAATACTCACTATATTTATACTCTTCTACTTATCAGAATTAGCTAAATTTATATGATTATATTTGTTCTTCTTTGCTTGACATATTAACTATCTTTTTGCACATTTTACAGTGACTTTTTCCTTTCTAAATATCACTACAAAGTCATAGATTTTAAAAATTCACCTTGTTCCAATTAACTATATTATTTTCCTTTTGATGATCAAATTGTTACAGCATATCAAGTGGTAGGAGAGTTTGAAAATGGATTCCTTTGCCTTTTCAGCTATCCGATGCAGTTTAAAAAGTATCCTTGCTTTTTGGTCATTAACAAACGTGTTCCAGGCCTAGAGTTATTTAAGACATGGAGGTATCCTCCAAAGAACCCTTAGTTATTTTACTTTTATTTATTTATTTATTAAAGATTTTTTATTTTTAAGTAATCTCTACACCCAATGTGGGACTCTAAACTCTAGATCAAGGGTCACATGCCCTACCAACGGAGCCAGCCAGGCGCACACCACCCGCCCCCCCTCCCCCCCCCCCGGCCCCAGTTCTTTTAAAGGTGAATCATATTTGAGGCAAAGATCCACGTGCTAAGAATGCATGTCAGATTTTTCCTAAGAATGTTTCTAGGCTACTTTAGTGACAAATTTGGAAAAAGTTATTTCGTTTGAAAACTACAAGTTCAGGTTGGTGTTTCCTATTTAATTCAAGCGTTACTAATTTCCTTTAGTATTTGACTCAAATATACAATTTTACATTTCTGTTCTCTACGACATACCTGCTTGGGTCCTATGATCCCTGATCCAAATTGTGATGGCATCTTGTCTCCTCAGGACTTCTGCAGTTTCTCATTGACCATTCTCTAGTTGCTTTACTGATAGGTTCATCCATGCTGGGAGAATGGGACAGTGTGCGGTAAGACTCAGAGATTTTATGATACTGGCAGGAGAGTGGCTGAAGGGATAAATCATAGCATCTAAGATAACAGGAACTTTAAGAAGGAGGACAAGACAGCGTAAATCAGGAGAAAGAAGAGAGGCCAGAGAGTGTTTGGAACAGGTACAATGAAGGTAGCTGAGAGAGCTTGCGGGTGGCCATGGCAGTCACAATGTGGTCGTTGAAGTTCAGATCACAAAGGTGGAGCAGTTCTAGGAGGCGGCTGTGTCATTGACATGTTCCATGCTTGGAGATCAACACTTGTCCACGTGTGACTTTCTACCCCTACCTCCAGCTGTCAAGGAAGCTGTACCCCCACTCTTGGCTAGAGTTAACACACACACACCCCTTGTCTTAGGTGGGGATTTGAGGGCCAGAGTCCATCTGGGACCTGGCACAGACTGATTCCCAGGTTTGCTGTCTGCTGCCTGCCCCAATGCACATGAAAAGTGTACACCATGTTCTGGCTGGGCGCATGCCCTTCCTGCCTCACCAGCCACAGGCTCTGGGCTGCTCCGTGGCCCTCCCCACACTTCTGCTGGCGGCTAAGCTTCCAGTCCTACCCCACACCATGCTGGCTCTGCTTCTGACTGTGCTGGCCAAGATCTGCAATGCTGGCACTCCTCATAGGAAGAGGCCTGCAGGGTACACTGAGGCTGGTCCATCTGGGTCCCTGTGGGGGGCCTGTCAGGCTCACCTGTGCCACCTGTTCCCAAATAGCACTGAGCAGAAAGCTGGGGGTGGAGGAACAGGAAGAGCAGACTCTGCAAAGTAGCATAAGCCTCTCCACCTGCCATGTTGTGCAGGCACAGAGATGTAGAGGGAGGATGCGGTGGGAGGGTAGGTGAGGAGGGCCAGGTCCCCAGACACCACAGCTCTACTCTTCACCTTGGGTGTTAGGCCAGGGTCCCATGCAAGAAGGTGGAATACAGGCAGCCAGAGGGAGCCTCTCTCCTACTCCAAAGATGCTGCTTCTGAGGTAGGAGAGGGCAAAGGGCAGAGGGCAGGGGTTAGATTTCAGTCCGTCAAAGGCCTGAACCCTTAGAGTGGGAAAATGAGGAAGCCAGAGAAGCTCGAGTATTTCCAGCCCCCTAGTAGGTTCCCCCGACGCAGGCGCAGGGACACTCGGTCCCCAGGGTCCAGGGGCAGTAACACAGAGCTGGTGGCTGCCTCTCGGGTCACATCAGGGTCATTGGCAAAGGCTGAGATGACGGGCCACGTGTTCAGCATCAGGCTCACCTGGGGAGATGAGCCCAGTTAGCACTTCTCCTCGGCCTTTGTCCCAAGAGCCCCACTTTCCCGAGGGCTTCTTCTTTTTTCCGGTCCCCAAAGGATACTCTGTAATTCTGGGAACTTGGGGCTCAGCGCAGGCTCTTCAGAGGGCTGAGGGGTGGCCAGGGCTGGACTCTGTACCTCCTCCACACTCTCTGCTAGATAGGTCCTTTTCTACCTCTCTCCTGCCAGCTGCCCCCACCCATCCCCAGACACCTTCAACAGAGGGTCTGCCTAGGAGTCAGCTGGACTCCACTTATCCCCCCTCCCTCCCCTCCCCTTCTGAGCCAGGACAGGGCCCCAGCACACAGGTCACCTGGACAGTTTGGCGGTTGTACACCTTCACCACATGGAACCGGAAGCTATAGACACCACGAACAGGGGCCACGAAAGAGCCCGAGGCCCGGTCAAAGCCACCACCCTCGTTTACCAGGACCTGTGGGAAGCAGACTCTGCTGAGTGAGGCTCGAGGGAAACTACTGGCTTATGGGACAGGGCAGTGGGTAAGGAAAAGAAGGGGTGGCAAATAGACAAGAGCAGGAGGAATGCACGGATTCACAAGAAATGATGAGAACAGGCAAAGAGGAGTGTGGGTAAGAGTGTAGGGAAGGGAGACAGGCAGCAGGTCACAGTAGGGGGATTTTCCTTAAGAGCATTGTGAGTTTGAGCAGTTGATTTCAGGTCATTACAGGTGACAAGAGTGGGGGGTTACCTGGTCGAAGTAGATGGCCCCACTGGTGCCATTGTTGATCTCCCCTGCTGGCTCGTGGTGGTGGCTTCGGACTGCAGCAAATGCCACTCTTCCTGGGGGTGCTTCTCCCAGGGCTGCTCCCCCAGGACCCCCTGCAGCAGCTCGGCCAGGCTCACAGACCACCAGGCACTCACCCTCCAGGAGGACAGGCTCTGCCCCCTCTTGGGCCCACCCATTCCCTAGGGCCAGAAGTATCAGGGCCAAGGGAAGCCCAGGGCTGGGTGGGAGTCCTGGTTGCCAGTGTCGTTTTGCTCCCGGCATGGCTGAGTGGCTCTGGGACCCACAGGTCTTCCTGTCTTCTGTACCCTCTTGCTGCTCTTTTCAGTTCCCACTTCCTCGGGACTCTCACCACCCCTCACCCTTCTCCTCAGCCCTCTCTCTGTGTCTCACTGTTACCTGGTCTCAGCATCTCCCTCTCCATACCTCTCTGTGCCCCACGGCTCTGCCCTGCCTCTCTCCTGCTGTCACTGCAGTTCCCTCCTCCTTGGCAGGGCAAGAAGTGACAGCAGTTGGGCGTTAGGAGGGAGAGAGGGGAGGAGGCAGTGAGACTGGAGGGCTACAGCCAGACCTCAGGGCAGCCCCTCTCGAGAGCACTGAAGGCTGGTTCTGGGACAGTAGAGAACTTGGTGTGTAAAAGTGTACATGTGCCTGTGAGAATGTGCAAGAGCCTGTATGTGTGTGCGTGTGAGTGTGCATATGTGCGCCAGACAGCTCCTACAGCCCGTTCCTCCCATTCCTCCCCTCTTCAAACTCCCTCACTAGTCAACAGCCCTCTCAGTGGCCCCTTTCCGCTGTTAGAAAAAAGCGGGTGCCCTTGTCTTTCCCCTACGATTGTGGTGTAAAGTGCTTGGGTCAACGTGTCAGTATTTTGTGACCGTGGGCCAGTCTCTTTCTCTCCTTGATCTTCTACATCTTCATCGGAAGGGATCCTCTTCACCTCCAGCTCTCAATGAGTGGTTCCTCCCTCCCGAGAAACAACTGCTCAGAAGGAGCGAAAACCCACACTTACCGGGAGAGGAGACCCCATCCGGCGGGTTTGGAAGCTGAGCCCACGCGAATCCCGGGCGAGTGGGCGGGGCCTGGAGGCGGGCCGGGGGCGGGTCGGGGAAGGGCCCGGCCGCAGTCGCGCGCTAGGGCCCGGAGCCCGCCCGGCGCAGGGTGGGGCCTGGTTGACTCCGCCCCAGGCCAGGAAGTGACTCAAAAAACTGTTCGAGTTGTGGAGAAGACTGGTCCCTGTTGGGTGAGGACTTTGGGAAGGCCCGCCCAGACTCGGGCTCCCCGCCCTTCTCTGCTGGGCCTGGGGCGCGGGTGAAGCTGGGGCCTGCGGGCACCGAGAGGCGCTGGCCTGACTGAGGCCGAAGCAGGCGGCCAAGGCTGGTAGGCGCGCTCTGCCCCCGCGCCCAGGCGGCGAGAGCCGAGCCGGAGGCCCCGGTGCAGAGTGCGGCGGGGGGAGGGGCGCCGGGGGGTGGGGTGGCCGCTGGCGGCTGTGGGAGGTACCCAGCCCGGCCCCTGGGTCCCGGGTGGGGCTGTGGTGCGACATAGAGGAGCGGCGGACAGCAGAGGGAGGGGGTGAGGTGGGAGGGGCTAGAACGTTGGAAATGGCAGACCGGGGACTTCAGAGGACGTCCCAGTTCAAGCCCTGGTGCGGATTCATCTTTAAGAGGCCGTCTTGGACCCGGAGACCGCAGAGATCCTGAGGAGAGGGACTCTTTTGTCATTTGTCCACTTCTGGCCTCTAGACCGAGCTGGAGCCCCCTACTCTTCCTGCTTAGGGCTGTGGTCAGCCTTTTCCAAAGGCCAGATGCCCATCCCCAGTAGGCAGCCTCGTTTGCCCATGACTTCCTCTCCGGGGAGAAGACCTGTTTCCGGATAGTCTGACATTCCCTTCCTACCCCCAGGATGGACCCAGGTTGTTTACTAGATCGGTAACTAGGCGCGACCTGTTGATAGCTGGTGTAGGGTGGGAGACCCAAGATTCAGGTTGAGGGGACCAGGAGGCTCTGAGCTGCCTTCCCTCCTTCCAGGGCTGGGTGGCCAAGCAGCCATGCCCACCTGGGGGTCTGGCTCCCCGTCCCCTGACCGCTTTGCCGTGTCTGCGGAGGCTGAGGACAAGGTGCGGGAGCAGCAACCCTACGTGGAGCGCATCTTCAGCGTGGGGATGAGTGTCCTCCCAAAGGACTGTCCTGAAAACCCTCACATCTGGCTGCAGCTGGAGGGCCCCAGCAAGGAGAACGCCAGCAGAGCCAAGGTGAACACCCCTCTCTGACCCTTTGGGGAACAATGACTCCCTCCCCTACTGGGAAGCAGAGCAGAGGAGGGGCTGCTGGGGAGGATCTCCTCTCACTCCTTGGTTGTCTCATTGGCAACCTCAGTGGCCCTGATCTTTGGTGGACTTTGCAAATATGTATTTATCTGGAGTTTTGGTTTCGTTTTAGCTGTGTTGAGCCAGGTTCTGCCAGGACTTAGAGACAGGTGATTCTGCTCAAATCAGTTGTGCTGTTTTTGAAAACTAGAGATAATCCGGTTGGGCAAGCAGGCCCCACCAAGGAATTCACTGGGGGATGAGAAGCCAGGCCACATTGCTTCCTTCTGTCAGAGGTTCTGGTACAGCTCCACTTACCTCCTGGAGTGGCCTCATGACCGAGTCTCCCTTTCCTTATCTATAAAATGTGAATAATAGCAATGTCCACCTCACCGGACTTAATGTGAATGAGATAAAGCACGCGTTCAGCAAAAGTTAGCAATGACAATCATTGTGTTGGAAATATACAACATGCATACACATGCATACATATTTGGAGAGATGGCCTTGTGATCAATTAATTATAATAGTATTTGACATGGAGTCAAGTTCTAAATGGAAATAGTAGTCATAGGCTATCCACTGAAAAGGGAAAGAAGTGAGATTCTTGATCCCTTTTTACCCCTCACCTTTGTCAGGCTCTGTGGGGCTCCATTGCTCTGTCCAGGCATCCTGAAGCTCAGGGATGGGGTGAAGGTGTGCAGTGGGCCTGAAGAGGTTACTGGGCCATGGAGAATTCCAGGAGTCTTCTTTTTTCCTATCCCCTACCCCCATTCCTCCCCCAGGAGTTCCTGAAGGGTCTCTGCAGCCCAGAGTTGCAGAATGAAATCCGCTACCCACCCAAACTGCACTGCATCTTCCTGGGAGCCCAGGGCTTCTTCCTCGATTGTCTGGTCTGGAGCACATCAGCCCACCTGGTGCCTGGGCCGCCCGGCTCGCTGATGGTCAGTGGCCTGACTGAGGCCTTCGTCATGGCCCAGAGCAGAGTGGAGGAGCTGGTGGAGCGGCTGAGCTGGGACTTTCAGCCAGGGCGATCCTCTGGAGCCTCTCAGTGTGCCGAAGTGCTGAGAGACTTCTCTGCCCTGCTGCAGCCCTATGGGGATGCCCACAGAGAGGCCCTGCTCCAGCTGCCCCTGGCTGTCCAGGAGGAACTCTTGAGCCTGGTACAGGAGGCATCCAGGGGGCAGGGGCCCCATGCACTGCCCCCCTGGGATGGGGGGAGCCCAGGCCAACTGGGTGCTCAGTACCATGGAGTCAGAGCTCCCTCGAGTGTAGGCCAGGAGTCCCTGCACACTGGACCTGCGGGGTGGCAAGAGTCAAGGGGAGAGAGACATGTTATGGGGAAGGAGGGAGAGAAACAGGGTGTTCCCAGGGAGATGGATTTGGGGTGGAAGGAACTGCCTGGGCAGGAGGCTTGGGAGAAAGAAGGGGCCTTCAGGTCACGGTCAGGAGGAGAGGCAGGGCAGGTAGGGCCCCTGACAGGAAAGGGCCCTGGGAAGGTGGGGGCGCCTCAGGATAGAGGAAGGTTCTGTGTCCAGGGTGAGCCTCCTGTTGCCCAGAGTCCCTATCAGAGGGCAGCTCAGCCCCGGGGAGCCTCCCTCCTCCAGCGGCTACACAATGGGAAGGCCTCACCTCCACGTGTGCCTAGCCCTCCACCTGCACCCGAACCCCCGTGGCACTGTGGAGACCGAGGAGACAGGGGAGACAAGCAGCAGGTTGTGGCCCGAGGTCGTGGGTCTCCATGGAAACGAGGTACCCGCGGGGGCAACTTGGTGACTGGCACGCAGCGTTTCCAGGAAGCCCTGCAGGACCCTTTCACCCTGTGCCTTGCCAATGTGCCTGGCCAGCCAGACCTCCGTCACATTGTCATTGATGGCAGCAATGTGGCCATGGTGTGAGTACCCAGTGGGCCTGAGGAACCCCGGGGTGGGGGGATGATATAAACAGTTTTACGGACCTTGGTGACACATACCGAGAGGCCCCGTCTCTGGGGCCCTAGAGCGCTGACCCCTTCCCACTGCAGGCATGGCCTCCAACACTACTTCTCCAGCCGGGGCATTGCCATTGCCGTGCAGTACTTCTGGGATCGGGGCCACCGTGACATCACTGTCTTTGTGCCTCAGTGGCGCTTCAGTAAGGATGCCAAGGTCAGAGGTGAGTTGGGCATGATCTGTTGTAACCCGAGATAGGCCCTGCTTCAACTTGAGGATAACCGCCTTGTGCTCCTCTGTTTCTCTAGAGGGCCACTTCCTGCAGAAGCTGTACTCCCTCAGCCTGCTCTCCCTCACTCCCTCCCGAGTCATGGATGGCAAGAGGATCTCCTCCTACGATGATAGGTACTTGCTTCTCTCCTGGCCCCAGTCTTGAGATTCAGGAAGTGCAGCGGGGGAACTGAGGTGGGGACAGAAGCTCCTGACCCCTGTGTGGTCTCTAAGTCTGGGCAGCCTGAAAATGGCCAGTTATTCCTCCACCTACTGGTATGAATGGGTTGGTAAACCTGTCCCCCAGGCCAGATGAGACAGAAGGTAGACAACTGTGTTTGCCCATTCATTTTTGATTCATCAGACTGAATGATGCCTTGTATTTATATAGTGCCTTAGTGTCTAGAATACACTAATTTAATGGGAAGATGGGAAAGCTGGTGATATAAAAAACTGACAGATACCTTCTTACACCCCAAGTTTCCAAACATGTAGAGAAATTTCCCCAACCTGGAAGCATCAGTGTAAATGTTCAAAATAACAAAGGCAAATGAAGAAACACAAGCCGGGCATACTAAGACTATACAAAACGTGTTACAATAGGAACGTCACTGGACTTAGAAGTTGAAGATCTGAATTTGAGCCCCAAGTTGTATCTACTCCTTGACTCTGACTGCAGACCAGTCTCTTAATGGATTAACCTCTTTATCCCAGGGTCCTCTTCTATTTGTTCACCCTCCTTGTGAATATCAAAAGAAGCTAAGGTATGTGCTTGCCTCACTCAAAGTGCCAGGCAAGTGTACAGTGATAGTCCTTGACTTGTCACGGACCCCATCAACTGTGGCAATAGGTCTCATGTCTGTCACACAGAAATGCAGACACAGGGTAAGAGTGGTTAACTCTTTTTTTTTTTTTATGTTTTATTTATTTTTGAGAGACAGAGGCTAAGTGTGAGGGGAAGGGGCAGAGAGAGAGCGAGACAGAGACTCCGAAGCAGGTACCAGGCTCTGAGTTGTTAGCACAGAACCCGATGTGGGACTTGAACTCATAAGCTGTGAGATCATGACCTGAGCTGAAGTCAGATGCTTAACCGACTGAGCCACCCATGCCCCCCAAGGGTGGTTAACTCTTAGACAAAGGCTATTACATGGCAAAGGAAAAGTGAGAAGTTAAGGCTGTCAAATTGTTTAAATGAAAAATCTGAGGCACATTCCCTTCCCAGGGTGCACACATGGAATTTTGTCACCGTGAGTAACACAGTGGTGCATAGCATAGGCCTGCTGAATGAATACTGCTGAGCGACAGATGAAGTAACATGACAGTAAAATACCCGTAACCTGCAAATAACGTTTTGTATATCATCTGATACCATGTACGTTTATGTGCCGTCTCCTTCGTTGGTTTCCCAGACAGAAACTCAGAACCAGGCGTGTGACACCTAATGCTGATCACTCGTTCCCTGTTCACCACCCTGTCTTTCAGATACTGCCTGGCCACTTAGCACCTAGCAGGAGGCACATGGCCTGCAGAAAGGGGTGGGGATGCTGGGAATTAGGAAAGGCCTGGTTAGTGATTTCAGAGCCCAAACCATAAACCAAACACTATGGCATCTTGGAAGAAAGGGAGCCCCCTTCTGGTGGGGATTTTGTGAGGAAGGGAGAGATTAGCAAGTTATTTTGGTGGTTGAGGACATGGGCTGGGCTGCATCTTTTGGTTTCTAAACCTATTATAAAAGACCCCTGCTCACTGCTCCAAGGGACCTATCCCATCTTGTGGAATCAGAATTACTAAAGTGAGGCCCAGGCATCTTTTTTTTTTTTTAAGTTCCCTGGTGATCCTGTTCATTCAGTGAGGTATGGGAAGCATCCCGGGATGGAGGGAATCGTCTGAGAAGCACAGTGGCAGTCACACAGCACAGGGCATGTTTGGAGAACAGGGTGTTATCTGATCATTGATTTTGGCAGAGTTGAGAGTACATTAGGGAATACCAGGAGAGATACAGCTAACAGGGTGGATTGAGCTGGGTTCTAGAAGGCCGTAGCGGCCAGGCCTGTGCATGTGGACTTTATTTGGTAGATAAAAGGTAAGCAGGGAAGAGTTTTGTTTAGGGGAAAGGCATGTTCTTTTGGGGGAGGGCAGGAGAGACTTGAGGGTGGTAAATGGCTAGGGTCAGGGGACCCCTTATCAGGAGGCTTTGCAGTATCTCAGGTGCAATGTTTGAGTAGCTAAGGGTAATGGTAGGACTGGAAAGGAAGGGGCACAGCAGAAGGCTTTTCAGAGGAAGAGCATGTTGGATTTGTGACTGATGGGGCGGATAGAAGGAGACAGAGCTGGAGCCAGATCTCACTGTCTCTCACAAACGAGGCACAAAGTGTTGGGTGGAGCACTGTGGTAGGTGGAGGGGGTGCTCTTGGGGGACCATGCCGGATTTGTCTTTGTTTCCCCTCCAATCATGTCACCTGAATCTGACAGTCTCCTGGTGACTGAGTCCAGGTGAGGTGGGGGCCAGATCTCCATCCCCAGAGGTGGCTCATGGAAGTCCATGATACTCTGGGGTTGGGGGCTTGGGACAATCCCGGAACGGCTGCCATGGTTTTTGAGACAGGTTCATGGTGAAGCTGGCTGAAGAGACCGACGGGGTCATTGTCTCCAATGACCAGTTCCGGGACCTGGCGGAGGAGTCTGAGAAGTGGATGGCGATCATCAGGGAGCGGTGAGAGAACCCTCCCCTGAGAACAGGGCGCAGACCTTCTCTGAACTAGTTCTGGTCTGCCGTCGGGTGAAGACTCTGGGAAGGGGCTTGATATTGCCTTGAAGGATATGGTGGCCAGTAATTTTCTGGTGGTGCTGGTCTCAGCTGACTGGGAGGTTCTTAAGGGCCCCTCTGTGACCATACATTCTCTGTCCCCATATAGCCTACTGCCCTTCACCTTTGTGGGAAACCTCTTCATGGTCCCTGATGATCCGTTGGGGCGAAACGGCCCCACGCTGGATGAGTTCCTGAAGAAGCCAGTCAGGTAATGCCCCAGCTTCTCCTAGGCAGCTGACAGCCCTGGCCCTCTGTCTGAAGGGCTTTGAATACCTGGAGACTTAGGGGAAGTGTGGCCTCAGTCTGGGCCAGCTTAATTCGGCAGCCATTCTGGCTGCAGTGGGTTTGGCCGTATTTAACTGCTTTTCAGGGAATCCTGACATAGACCCTCCCAACTGGGAGGGAAGCTTACTCTAATCCATATGTTTGTTGGATTATTTGGAACATGGTTGCTTTTATTTATACCAGTGGTATTCAGCAAACCTGTACTAGACCATTAAGTAAGCGGTCAATGTATTAGACTAAAACTAGATCACCAATGGCAGGGTTCACCTTACTGGTTCCAAAGGAAATATCCTCCCCTTCAGAAGTGAGTTGATGCTGCCACCCAGTGGTCAGCTTGGGGAACTTCAGGACTGTTCCTCGTCCCCTCCTCCCTCCCTCCAAGCCAGGAATAGGCCAGGCAGTTAACTGGGATGCCCACTGAGCTCTAACTTCCTTCCATGATGCTCATCGGCTCTTGTTCTGTTTCTTCTCAGGGCTCAGGAGTCTTCTAAGGCTCAGCCTCCTTCCAGGGGCTTCACAGAACAGGGTCATCAGCAGCAGAGGAGAGAAGAGGAGGAAAAAGGCAGTGGTGGCATTCGGAAGACCCGGGAGACAGAGCGGCTCCGGCGCCAGTTGCTGGAGGTGTTTTGGGGCCAGGATCACAAGGTGGACTTCATCCTGCAGCGGGAGCCATACTGCCGGGATGTCAACCAGCTCTCGGAGGCCCTGCTGAGTCTCAACTTTTGAGTCTCACCCATCCGAGTGCCTGCTACCCCATCAGCTCCAGCCTCGCCCAGCTCGGTGTTTTCTGTGAGGGTCCTTGTGCTGCTCAGATCCCGACCTAGACTCACTCTGAGTTGGTGCGACTTGATCTCATATGGAGTCAGGATCTCAAATAGCTCTCAGGAGGTTCTGCTCAGCCTTAATTTCTCAACCTTGCTGTAGCACAGGGTTTCTGTATGGTGCGGAGGCTGCTGGGAAGAGGAGGGACTGCCAGCTCCTCCTTCAAACTGAGTTGGGGATGGAGGCTGGAGGGTGGGGAATGAAGAGCCGATGGCAAGGAAGCTAAGCCTTTCCTCCCCCTGGCTTTAGCTCTGGAAGGTCAGAGGACAGGTTGCTTCCCAGGTCTGGGTGCATCAAGGGGGAATGGCTGGGCCCCGGGGAGGCTAGTGTTATGGGGTCTGGGTCACAATGGGGCAGCAGGGAGCTGGTGAAGGCAGAGGGAGACTTGGCTTCTGGTCTCAGCTATGCCTGTCTGTGACCTTGATTGAGCTGCTTGGCCTTTACTTCTGCGTATAAATGAGGAGCAAAAATGCCTGCCATGAAGAGGAATGAGAACGTGGGAGAAAGCTCCTTGGAGAAAAGGTACTTGCATCAAGTCTCAGGTGTGTCTGTCTGTGGCTGCACAGACTTCCTAACCAAAACCTCACTTTCAGAGAGCTGAGGATCCTCTGTCCCCAGGGCCCCTGCCCTAGATTTTAACACTGCGTCCTCAGTATAATGTGCCCTATAATGGCTGCATCCCTTTTGGGCAACCCCCTCAAATCCACATTTATAAAACAGTTAATTAGGGGTGGCTGTTTGCATTACCAAAATACTCTCAGGGTTCCCATAAACGGCAGCTCTCCTGTTGCATTCAAGTGTTTGTTTACAGATTAACGAATGTGTCAGAAAGTCCCCGTTGAGATGCACTTGCTGAAGTGTTGAGCATTCGCCAAACTGATGAAGCCATGCTCTGCAATGACAATGTTAATGTGATCTGACCCCAGCATTTTCTCTACAGAACACATGTATTGCATAAAGTGAGGCCCACGTCTGTTCGGTGTGCATGTGTGTGGGGATAGAAGGGTTTATAGAGCTGGTTTTGAGATGAACCAATTACCTGGAAAATGAAAACCGAAGGGTCCAAGTCGGAAAGTGCCTGACTGGCCACCAGAACAGCCACTGTCATCCTGATTCCTACATCCTGTCCTTTATCTGCTTCAAGTCCGCCTGTGCAGGAAAATTGACTACTCCAAGGTTGCACATTTCATCTTTGGACAGTATTGGTTGCAGCCCCCAAATATGTTTTTCTGTTACCTCTGCCTTTGGGCAGTCATGCTCTCAGGAACAACACAGAGCCTGTCAACTTCCTAAAGAGTCCAAGACCAGATACAGAAGTAGGACAGGTGTCCCTGGATTCTGTGCTGTCTGGGCTCTGCAGCAAGTCCCTGGACATGGTTCTTTTTGGGCTGTGACTTCTAGCTGAGTGGCACAGCGAGTTGGGTACTGCCATCTCCGTTCTTCATTCCACCAATTAGTGTTGGGGGAGCTGGATGATGATGGAGAGGGTCTTCATCCCTTCTCCCATTGGGGCTTTATAGCACTGACCTGTATGGACCTGAGCTAGGGGCAGGTGTGTGGCAAAGAGGCTAGTTGTGGGGTAACAGTGACTCAAAGACAACTCCTAGTCCTCTGGGAAGACAGGAGATTGGGTAATGTGGCCCAAACTGGGGGCTAGGGGAACTACTACTGGTCAAGGTGTGGCAGACAATCAGGACAGCAGACCAGAGGATCTGTCCTTTTGTGGTAGGGACTCAGGTTGCTTGAAGTAGCCCCAATCAGATGAGAGGCAAGTCCCAAGCTTCTTAGAGACAGGGGCATTGGCTTTGTCCTACTGCAGCTTGATGAACTAGGGCCAGCGTGATTGCTTTATTAATTCACTGCTGTTCAGTGACCGACTGAAGGCTGTTCTAGACTGGGGTCTTGTCTCTTCCCCTGCTGCCACGGTAATGGCAGTGTGTGAACAAGTACGCAGGGTGATGACAGAACCCACTGGAAATGGATTATCATTGCTCTTGCATTCCAGTCTCTACCTTCATAATAACCTCATACCTCAAATTTGTTACCAGCTCTTGGCAATGGAGGGACCAAGAAGAGAGATGTTGTCCGGTATAACTTTCAAAACCCCATGCAGGGGAAAGAATCATCTGGATTATTTCCTTGGAAATAAATTCCAGGAGACTCTAGGCCAAAGAGGTAGATGAAGCCAGTGAGATAATTTATCTTTATTGCCTTGATCTCAGGATTCTCTACCCAACATCAAGGGTAACTGGGACAGTAATGGGACACATAGGGAGACCAAACTAGGAAATTCTTTTGCAAGGAGTTGAAGAGGTTAAGGACCCAACTTGATGAAGACTGCAACCTTGAGACAGTGGACAGTCTCTCAGTTAAATAAGATGGAGCAACAGAACAATGAGGAGGGCAGGGAGAGGAATCCCTGAGGACCAGATGGTTTCAGGTCTCAGAGGAACACCTGAGCCTACTCAGTCTACAACCAGGAAGCTTCTGTTGAGAGATAGGACTCAGGCCCTGCCAGGGGCCTCCCCACTCAGCCTATGACTTCCTTCAAGGCAGCCACTAGCTCTGGGAAGGAATACTGGTAGCCAGTGGCCAGTGTCCGCCGTGGGACCACCTTCTGGCCCTCCAGCAGCATGACAGCACGCTCTCGCCCAAAGACAGCTTGCACCACCACGCTGGGGAGAGGGAGGAAGGCTGGGCGGCCTAGGACCGTGCCCAAAGCCTTGGCAAACTCAGCATTTATGGTGGTGGGGGCTGGAGCCACTCCATTCAGGATCCCCTGCACGTGGCTTGCTTCAAGGGCATGGACCAGGATTCCTGCCAGGTCCGCGATGTGAATCCAGGGGAAGAACTGGTGGCCGGAGCCGATGGGGCCCCCCAGGCCCAGGCGGAAGGGCAGCAGCATTTGACTGATTGCACCCCCACGGCCCAGCACAACCCCTAGAACAAGGCAAGAGGGTCGGGTTGGGGAGGCTCCTCAGCCTCCCAGCAGTTCCATTGTTCCTTCCTGCTTTCCCCAGGCCAATGTAGCTCTGTAGCAGCTCAGGGGTGTGGCTGTCCCTGGGACTTCCTGTCCTCCCATCCACAGGCTGGCCAGAAATGGTGGCCTCTCATGCTGTGACTCTGCCACTCCCTGAGCCTGGGGAAGAAATTCCAAACCTGTCTGATACCCAAGCCCCTGGTTCTCACCGGAACGCACCACCACCTGGCGTGTCGACTCTCCGGGAAGCCTGGCTGCAGCTTCCCATTTGGTTACCAGGTTGGAGAAAAAGTCAAAATCCCCTCCTGGGCTGTCCTCATCATACTCTGCAGTCGGACTGGGCTGGTAGTAAGCTGCCGGTGGAAGAGCATTGGTTTGCCCCAGTGTCCTCCGTGCTGTCTGGCCCTTTGCATCTAACGTTCCCCTTGGTCTCACCCTCCTAGGTCCTTAGGATCTTCCCATGGGGAGACAGAGCCATATTTTTCCCTTTGAGCTACTCCATGAGTTGACCTGTTCCTGCCCTAGAGTAACTTATCTTTAGTTGCAGCTAAGCTGAATGGCTGTTAGAGTATAGTGGTGAAGAGCAAAGACTTCGGTGTCAGGCTGCCTGAGATTTACTCCTGGCTCTACCATTTATTAACCCTGTGAATTCAGGCAAGTTATATAGTCTCTCTCTGCAGAACGTTTGCCTCTTTACAACGGGAATAATGGTACCTATCTCAGAGGGTGCTTGTAAGGGTTAAAGGCTGTAATGTGTAAAAACACTTAGGTTCCTAAGGAACTGTGCTGTGAGAAGCAAGGGACTTGGGAGTAGATGCGACTTTTTTTGGCACTGAACACAGTGCCATTATCCCCTCTTCCTCTGGGAATCTGGGTTTCTCAGAAAAAGTACACAAAGGTCAGGAGAAATATGCATGGATTAAGGGCCCAGGAAGTTCTTGTGCTTGGAAAAGACCAGCACTTGGGTGTGTATAGCTAGACGGGCCTCAGCTAACCTCTCACTGTGCAACCTCTTCCTCTGGCTAATATAAGGGGTTGGTGATTTGGGACATACCTACACCAGTGACTAAGACCCAGGCCTTGGGGGGTTGTGGGGCCTTGATGATGGCTTTAGCCAGTATCTGGGTGGTCTCCAAGCGGCTGCTGAGGACCTCTTTCTGGAAGGATTCATTCCACCTGCAGGAGGGGAAAAAAAGGGAAGTAAGTCCCTAAATATATACATGCACATATCCCTTCCTTTTCCCCTGGGGCTCATCCATACCCATTTCTTTTTTATTTGTTTTAATTTTTTTTACGTCTTTATTTTGAGAGACAGAGACAGTGAGCAGGGGAGGGGGCAGAGAGGGAGACACAGAATCTGAAGCAGGCTCCAGGCTCTGAGCTGTCAGCACAGAGCCCGATGGGGGAGTAGGGGGAGGCTGTGAGATCATGACCTGACCGAAGTTGGAAGCTTAACCGACTGAGCCACACCCAGGCACCCCTCATCCATCCCATTTCTAGCAAACCCCTGCACTGTGGTTTGGAAAAATGGCCCATCTCTCCTGTAGAAAAAAACAAAGGCATATGTTTTGGGCATCCTGAGTTATGAGTGAAGACTAAAGTCAGTGGCTGAGGCGGCAGAAGGGCAGGTGGATGTGCAGGGAGGAGTGGGACGGGATGAGTAGTTTGGGATAGTTTAGTTCTCAATGTGACCTCTCCATTCGCCACAGCTCACAGGTTCTCCTGATCAGGGTCACACCTGTTCTCCCCTCTGCTCTGAAGGATATTAGCTTCGGGGCCCTGGCTGACCTTCGGAGAGGGTTGAGGATGTTCTCTCCTGCCAGGTTGACAGCCGCATCGCAGCGGGGCAGCCCCGACGTAGCGAGCTCATCCTGTTGGAGAAAACAATGCTGAGAGGTGCGGGTGGTGTCTCGCCTCTGCGTCGCCAAACCAGACCTTCTCCCATAGCTTCCAAAGAATGGACATACCCAGGTGATCCGACCGGGCCCAGGCTTTCGGGAGACCAATGTCACTTCGTGGCCCCTGGCTTTCAGCACCTGGGTTAAAGCTGTCCCAATGAAGCCCGTCCCGCCACCTGACAAGAAATTACGAGCTATTTATCCTCTGAGGGCGGGGGAGGGGGTCACCTTCCGTCCCCGCATGTGGCCCCTTCCTCTGGCTCCAGACTTCTGACTCCAGACTTCTACCCTCCTTCTCGCCCCCTTCCCGCGATGCAGAGGTGACACAGGTAACAGGGATTGGGGGAGATTCGGCTTCCTGGGATAGGAGGCCAGGGCTGGTGCACGAGTACCTGTGCACGATTCATTGCCCTCCGTCAGAAACGGCCTCCCACCTCTCAGTCTGTTTCAACCTTTCCATAAGCCCGCCCTCGACTTTCCCTTTCTGCCCTCCCTCACCCACAAGCACCCGCATAGCGACCCGGACTTAACGCGCCCGCGCAAGAGTTGGAGGGGGTACCCCCAATCTTGGAAGCGACCGCCCAACCTTGGAAAAGGACCTTTGTGCGCATGCGTCCTTTAAGAAGTGCGATCCAATAGCGGGGCGGGCAGGATTGAGACTGGGCGTGGTCCTGGCTGGCGACCCGGAAGAGTTCACGGAGAAGGTTGTATATTTCATCGCAAGGCGTGGCAGGGACTGGTGGGGTTAGGAGAGGCGGTAGACTTAGACCCAGAGGGCAGGAAAAGAAGGTACGGCGGCAGAGGAGGGACGGTTTTAGTTAGAGAACACACGCACCCCTCCCCCCCATCCCCCAAGCTTCACAAACGTGGTGGGAGAGGCGGTAGACTTAGACCCAGAGGGCAGGAAAAGAAGGTACGGCGGCAGAGGAGGGACGGTTTTAGTTAGAGAACACACGCACCCCTCCCCCCCCATCCCCCAAGCTTCACAAACGTGGTGGGAGAGGCGGTAGACTTAGGCCCAGTGGGCGGGGAAAGAGCAGACGGAGGCAGGAGAGGGAAGGTTTTAGTGTAGAGAACACACACACACACACACACACACACACACACACACACACACACACGGTAGGTGCTAAACCGTCGAGATCTGAATGTCCTTTCAGCCTGGTGGATTAGTAGTAAAGCAAGAGAATCTATCCGTACTATGGATTTATTTCTGCCTGGCCTTTCCCCTTTCTTCTCCCTGTTCTGGTTCCTTTCTGTCTTCATTTGAACTTTCTAAAGTTCCTCTCCTCTTCAAATAACCCTTCTCCAGCCGTTTTCTTCGAATGCTAATGCCCTCTGTGTTGGCCTGCATAGCCAAACTTCTCCCAAGGAGTGGTGTCTATTTTTACAACTCAGTGTACTCCCGTCATTTGCCTTTATGGTTTATTGACTCTCTCGTCAGGAACACGAATTTCCCATGAGTCACCAAAACAAACGCCCAGTTTTCAGTCAATTTTCTTGACTTTGGTTTCACTGGACACTTGGCAGACTACTCCCTCCCTTTGGAAATGCTCATCTCTCTGCCTCAGTGAGATCCACAGCTTTCTTCTGGGTCTTTCTCCAAACTTTCCAGTTTCTGTTACTTGCTCTGCTTCTTTGAAGGTCTTAAAATATTGGTATTCCTCAAAGCTGGGACCTTGGACCTCCCTCTCTTCATTCTGCACTTTCTCCCAAGTATGTATGTTGGTCAATTTGAGGATGGACACCTGGTTCCTGGACCTGCTTTGAAAGCAAAAGCAGCACCAGAATTGTATTAGTTGCATTATTAATTTAGGCCCACCTTCTGTTTTGTTCGCTACAATTATGTTTTAGTACCTCTTATCATTAACTTTGCTCTTTTCACCCCTACTCCCTGTTTACCCACAGATTGTAGAAAACTAATGAGGACCAGACAATAACGTTTGTCCTGAAACTATCCGAGTCCTGACCCTGACCGGCCCCTTGTTTCCCAGAAACACACACCTCCAGATAGACCTCCTTTCAGGGTAAAGAACCCCCCTCTCACCCACCTCTCATTTATTTACCTCCTTCCCCAAACATATATAAGCTGTCCCTTCACTCAACAGGGCAAGGCAGCTTTGTGAATGATCCCTGCCGTTTCTTTGGGTTGCTCTTCTAATAATAAAACTTCCTTTGCTTCAGAATTGGTGTTTCAGACATTGGCTTAGTGAGCATGGGGTGCACCGACAAGTTTGAGTTCATTAACAAATTCAGTTACCAGTTTTTCAGAGACTTCCCAATATCCTGTGCAACTTGAATTTCTCCTCTGACCTCCAGACTCTATAAAAACTTGTCACTAGACACCTCTTCTGGATGTCTGAAATCTTGTTGATTTTACTTACTAAGTATCTCCCAGGTCCATCTGTTTCTGTTTGTCTCAGCTACCACCACTCTCCTTTCACTTATCATCCTCTCTTGTGTGACTTTCAGCAGTAGGCTCCTCCTAGGTCTCCCCGCCTCCCGTGTTTCTCCTCTCCAAACTGTTACACACATTGCAAACTGAATGATTTAAAAACCTGGGCAAAGAACACTATGGTGGCATATAACTCCTGATAACAAAAACAAAAAGCAAAAAGCCAAAAACCACAACCCCCAACTCCCAACACCTCCCATGGTAAATTTCCTGGCTGTACTGGATAAAATGTAACACAGCTTCATTTAAATACATTGTCAAGGTAACTGGAAAATAAATGAAATCCCAAAACCAAAGCATGTCTTGGAACTGAGGCTACCTTGTGGTTGTTTGTCAGTCTGAGTAACCTAGAGGTGTGGGTGACAGCAGAGAATGCCTGGGACCCCTCTTAAAGCTCATGGTGGGCTATGTTCTCAGGGGGGAAAAATGAGTTTAGAAAAGCTTACTGGTGCCTGTCTGGTTCAGTCAGAAGAGTGTGCGACTCTTAATCTTCAGGCTGTGAATTAAAGCCCCACCATGCAAAGATTACTTAAAAAATTGCCTTCCCTGAGAAGTTGTATCTATTGTCTGGCCCTCCTGCAGATTTGGAGTTTGCTTGAACTAGGAAGTCCTGAGCCAAAAATTTAAATGTACCAGGTATGAGTACACCTAAATTCTCCCTTGGTTTTACAGGATCCCAGTCATGAGCACACAATCCAAAATAATAAAACACACACAAAAAACCCAAACCACTCTGAGGAGGGGTCAGCTGAAATAATATATAACTGAATTAGACCAAAAAGGATTTTAGATGTTAGAATTATGAGATATAGAATATAAAACTACAAATCCAAAATGTTTCAAGAGGAGACATTAAAAACATGAGAAAGAAACAAGATACTATTTAAAAAATTTCAGCAGAATTGATATAAAAAACAATTAAATTTCTAAAAATTAAAAACAATAATTGAAATTCAAAAACTCTTTGAAGGAATTTAACATCAGGGAATAGATGTAGCATTGGTTAAGAGATGATTAACTAGATATGAAGGCCTTACCCAGCATGCAGCACAGAGAGACAAAGAGGCAGAGAATATAAAAGAGAGGGTAAGAGACAAGGAAGATAAAGTGAGAGATTCAAATGCTTTCTATTTGGAGTCTCGGTAGAGAGAAGACAGGATGGACAGAGAAAATATTTAAAGAGATAATAGCTGATTATTTTTCCAAATTAATAAAAGGTATGAATACTCATATTCAATAAGCAAAATGAATCTCAAGTAGAAAAAATAAAAAGAAATCCATACCTAGTCACCTCATAGTAAAAGTATAAAAACAAAGAAGAGATATTAAAAAAGGGCAGAGATAAAATACATTATCTATAAAGAAATAGCAGTTAGACAAACAACAGACACCTTAGCTACAACAGTGTAAGTAGTGGAGTAATACATTAAAACCTTCAAAGGAGAAGAGGAAATAATGATCAACCTAGAACTATTTATAAACTGGCTTTCAAGAATGAAGGTGAACTAAGGGTACTTTTCGACAAGCCAAAAAAGAGAGCATTTGCTATCAGCAGACTTACACACTTTGTCAGGAAAAGAGAAAAGGGTTTCAAAAGGAAGGCGTGAGATGCAAGAGAATAATGAGAAAAAAAGCTGGTAAATAAATGGGTAAATAGGAACAAATATTGGCCACATAAATCAACAGAATCATATATAATTTGTGGGTAAAAACTGAAACAGAAGTAAAATATTAGTCACCAATGATGGAGCTGGAGCTGAGTTGTTGGGAAAAAGTATAACAATACTGAATAATATTAAACTTTGTTAAATATCCATTTAACAAATGAAGGGCAACTATGACACACTAGAAATAAAATGTGCACTTCTAAATCAGTAGAGACAATAAAACAACCTCCTTAATTAAAAAACGTCATTGAGAAACAATAAAGAAAGCTTAGACAAAACTAGAAAGCTCAAAATAAGATAATAGAAATAATCAGTACCCATAATACATTTAGACAGATTGAAAAATTGAATTAATTACATGCATCAAATTCCAAATTCCATGAATCTTACAACAGAAATGCTGAGCGAAAAGGAAGTTGAAGGAAAGTATTTATGGTATGACACTATTTATTTAAAGAGTAAAAATAGGCCAAATGATGCTTTCTTAACTGAGGAAGTAGATTTGTAGTTAAAGTAAAAAGGCAGGCATGAAAATTCCTCAAGATAGCATTTATTTACCTGTGGGAGAGAGTGGGAGAGCAGTCAAGGAGGGGGACGCAAGGGACCCTGACTGCTTACTTCTTAGGCTAGGTGGTGGGTAAATGAAAACTCAGTTTGTTTTTCTTTGTAATTTTTAGATGTCAGGAGTATTCCATAATAAATAAACATTTGGAATGGACTTAAAATTTATAGTCATGTCTCAGATGTGCAGAAACAGAACTTTAGTTTTTTTTCTATTTGCCATGTTCTTTTTATTTTAGCCCTGTTTACTTATTTATTTTTTTAATTTACAACCAGATTAGTTAGCATATAGCACAACAATGATTTCAGGAGTAGATTCCTTAATGTCCCTCACCCATTTAGCCCATCCCCGCTCCCACAGCCCCTCCAGTAACCCTCTGTTCATTCTCCATATTTAAGACTCTCTTATGTTTTGTCCCCCTCCCTGTTTTTATATTATTTTTGCTTCCCTTCCCTTATGTTCATCTGTTTTGTATCTTAAAGTCCTCATGAGTGTAGTCATATATTTGTCTTTCTCTGACCAATTTCACTTAATACCCTCTAGTCCCATCCATGTAGTTGCAAATGGCAAGATTTCATTCTTTTTGACTGCCGAGTGATATTCCATTGTGTGTGTGTGTATAAATATATCTCTATATATATCTATCTCACCTCTTCTTTATCCATTCATCCATCGATGGTCATTTGGGCTCTTTTCATACTTTGGCTATTGCCAAAGTGCTGCTGTTGTTATGCGGAGAGACTCAGAGACCAACCGAGACCACTGAAGCCAAATTGAGGGAGTCTTTATTACCAGCCAGGACCACACAGAGTCACAGAACTCTAAATGTGCGGTCCTGAGTTCAAGGACTTAGGGCTCTTTATAATGAGCAAGCAGGCAAGCGGGCAGTAAAGAAGCAGAATTGAGCCGTTATTGTAAAAAAAGCTACAAAGTGATAGAGTGGCCCTTATCCTGGTATGTAGGACAATAATTGTTATTTTGAAGGCAAGGTTTTAGGTTGTAGGGGAGTTTCAAGGGAATAGCCATTATCTCAAGGATAAAGTCTGCAAACTGTATCATTAACAACCGGTAGCCCTGGACATTAATGCTTGACCTCTTGGGTTTTTCCTTGACCTGAAGATGGTTATGTAGCCCTCCAAGTGTAGACCCAGAAGGTAAACTCTGGGTCAAGATGGAAGGACTGAGGCTACATTCATGTACAACACTATAAACATTGGGGTGCATGCGTCCTTTTGAAACAGCACACCTGTATCCCTTGGATAAATACCTAGTAGTGCAATTGCTGGCTCATAGGGTAGTTCTGCTTTTAATTTTTTGAGTAAGCCTCATACTGTTTTCCAGAGTGGCTGCACCAGTTTGCATTCCCACCAGCAGTGCAAAAGAGATCCTCTTTCTCCTCATCCTCACCAACATCTCTTATTCCCTGAGTAGTTAACAGAACTTTAGTTTTTATAACTGAACATACTTGCTTATGAACGTTTCTCTTTGGCAGTGGGATAGACTTAAACTCACCCAACCAAAGTAACTTCATCATTTCTAGTTTAAAGGTTCTCATTTCACTCAGTTTTCTATGAGTAAATTCTTTCAGAATGCCTCGTCCCTCTTCTCCCTTCCCTCTTCCCTCTAGACACCAGGGTGTAGGAGGCCCTTGGCCTAGGCACCGCCATCCAGTCCTCAGAGATTTGAGAAGGCCAAATCTCTTCTCATTTGGCCTTTTCATGTCTGCTATGGGCTGAGACACAGTTGGTTAGGCTGGACCTCTGGGCATAGTTGTTTGATACAAACTCCCATCTTCTGCCTATGATACCTATGGTCCTTGCCTTGATCCCAGGGTTCTAAGAATGTCTGCTGGCAGACTGAGGAACAGTAGGCTGGTCTTCTGGCCAATAGCATAGAAGGTGCGAGGCTTGGTAGGTCTCCCTGTAGACCCCTCTCTTGGTTATCTGCCACAGTCTTTACTGCCTCAGCACCTCGTTGTAGTCTAGCACTGTTACTTACATACTCCTGTTAACAAATTATCTCAAAACTTAGAGGTTTGAGGGGTGCCTGTCTGGCTCAGTCGGTGAAGCATGTGACTCTTGATTGATCTTGGGGGTTGTAAGTTTGAGTCGTCCCATATTGGGTGTAGAGATTACTTGAAAAAATAAAATCTCAAAAAAGATACTTAGTGCCTTGAAACGACAATAATACTATTTGTTATCTCATCTAGTTTCTGTGGGTTAGGGATCTGGGAACAGCTTAGCTAGGTGGTTGTGGCTCAGGGTCTCTCATTAGGTTACGGTCAAGGTAACAGTCATGGCTGCAATCATCTGAAGACACGGAGGACCCTTTCCCAATGTGGCTCACTCACTTGGCCGTTGGCAGGAGGCCTTTGTTTCTTGCTTGTTGTTGGTAGAAAACCTCAATTCCTTGCCACGTGGTTGTCTCCATAGGGCTGATTGAGTGTCCTTAAGACACAGCAGCTTGCTTACCTGGAGCTAGTGATCTAAGAGAGCAAGAAGGATGAGGAAGCCTCAATGCCCTTAATGACCCACCTAGACTTGGAAGATACTTTTACCATAATCTGTTTTTTTATTATTAACTAATTTATTTATTTTGAGAGAGAGAGAGACAAATAGGGGAAGGGCAGAGAGAGAGAGGAGGACAGAGGATCTGAAGTGGGCTCCACACCAACAGCATGGGATCAAGTCCCATGTGGGACTTAATCTCACAAACCATGAGATCATGACCTGAGTGAAGTCAGATGCTTAACCGACTGAGCCACTCAGGCAACCCCCCATAATCTGTTTCTTAGAAGTGAGTTACCAAGTCCAAGTAGAGGGGAATTTGGCTCCAACTTTTGAAGGCAGGAGTGTCAAAGAATTTGTGGACATATTTTATTTATTTATTTATTTTTTTTTTAAGTTTATTTTTGAGAGAGACAGAGACAGTGTGAGTAAGGGAGGGGCAGAGAGAGAGGGAGAAAGAGAATCCCAAGCAGGCTCTGCACCATCAGCACAGAGCTTGATGTGGGGCTTGAACCCATGAAACCATGAGATCATGACCTGAGCTGAAACAGAGTTGGACCCTTAACCAACTGAGCCACCCAGGTACCCCTTGTGGACATATGTGAAAAGCATCACAAGCTCTGTGCTGCAATCAGGGCTTCTTGGAGTGCCTTGCAGCCTCAGTTACTGTGGGGATTGTGACACAGTCCTGCAGTTTTCAGATATGCCCTCTACCTCTCTGGGCTGGGTGTCTTCCCCTGCCACTCTAGGTGAGTTCCTTCTCAGAGAAGCCAGGTAGCATTTATAATCTAGTTGTGACCTTCCTAAATCTCCTTGACCTCTTCCCTCAAGCCCAGAAAAAGCTGTGTGATGGATGCATCTGATATCATATTCTGTTTCTTTTCTATTTGATTTACAGAACACATTCTTTGGTCAATCTTCTAAGATCTAGTTTGTTGGATCTAGTTTGTTGGAATACCTAAAAACTTTTCCAGGCTCATCTCTATTGCAATTTGGCATTATTTTCAGGAACATTTGTCCCCTATATCATAAGGATGGATTCTTGGCTTTTAATGCTAGGGGGAAAAAATCTCAGAATAACTCTCATTGGACTGATTTGGTGCATGTGTCCATCTCCAAACCAACAACTGTGGCCAAGTATGGAGTGTTCTGATTGGCCAGTCCTGGGACATGTGTCTATTGCTGGACCAGGGTGGAGGGGAGTCCCCACTCATCGTCCTCCAGTGTGGACCCCCCGCCAGGTTTATGAGGTATCAAGGGACTCCTCCTCTCTTCAACCACACCCTAGTCGTTGACAGCCCCTTCTTTTTCTCCTGGTTCTCTTTTCCTACAGTGAGTTGGGGAGGGTACTGAGCAGAAGGAGGAAGTTCTACTAAATCAGATGCCCTTAGACCATGGATTCAGGAGGGTGGAGGTTCATCAGTATCTGCATGGAGGTGAGACAGGAGTTTCTTCCAGATCTTTGTGTCCTTTGTGGGAGGGAATTTACAGAGGACGGCGCTAACTCCCAGAAACCACTTCTCTCCCACTAGGCTGATGGAAAAAAGGTCCTGTCTGAGTGTACTCAATTTCTCCTCAAACTCCTTAAAATCTTTCTTCTTCTGGGTCCTGGGGATGAGTGGGTTGACTTCTTCTTTCTTAGCCTCTCCTTTTAACTGAACTAGTTCAGTTAAGCCGTTTGCAGCTCTCACAGTACGTCTGACACTTCAGCAGTGAAAACATTCAAATCTGAGCCAGACAACAAGACATGAGAAGTTTCTGTCTGCATCTGAGTGCTGGTGCTAATGCAGCTGTTGCCCTTCAGGGAGACAAGGGTCTCTTCTGAGTCTGTAGCAGTCACAAGGATTTCATTCATTGCAACGAGACTGTTTCCCCCACAGCTGCTTTCTGAAATAGCACAAGAAGCGGAGCACAGTCCCTCTGGGTGGTCAGGCCATCACCACAGGGCATGACAGGAAGCCAGAACTTAGGGTGTGTGTGTGCTGGCTGTTCCCCTCAACTTGGGCAAGGCCAGGATGGGTTGGGGGTTTGCTGGTGACAGACCCTCTGCCTTTCTCCCATGCCTCCTCTAACCGTGTCACTGTCCCTCTGCTTCATTTCGTTTGGGCAGATTTTTGCAACTTCTCTCAGGCTCTGGGATGTTATTTGCTAAATGCGATTCATATCATCATGTGCCATGGTTTCTTATTAAAATATGGCACAACCAGCCGACCAACCATCCAACCAAAATCCTAATACGGGAGACACAGCAGATTAAGCTGAGCCTGGGTGGCTCAGTTAGTTAAGCATCCGACTTTTGATTTTGGCTCAGGTCATGATCTCATGGTTCATGAGTTTGAGCCCCACATCCGGCTCCATGCTGACAGCGCGGAGCCTGCTTGGGATTCTTTCTTCCTCTCTCTTTGCTCGTCCCCTGCACTCTCTCTCTCTCAATAAGTAAACTTAAAAAAATAAAAATATAAAGATAGTCTGCTCTGACCCCAGGGTTTGTGGTGATAAAAGCAGTGTTCCCAGAATTTTGCCCTTTGTGGAAATGCCAGCTTTTCTCCTGGGGCTCCATCTTCTCTTCTCTTCTCCCTCCTCCATGAGGAGTTCTAGATGCCACTTTCTCCAGTCAGATCCCTATGCAAACATCTGTTCCCAGTGGGACCTTACTCAGGAGCTGAAACCTCTTCACCTCCCACATCAGCCCCATCTCCCTCTGTTCTTGTTCTGGACCTGCTGTGAAGACCTTGTGCCCCTGAGATCTCTCTGAGTCTAGTTTCCAGAGCAACGAGTGAGAAATTCATTAAGGATTGCCTTCCTATGCTGGTGTGTGTGTGTGTGTGTGTGTGTGTGAGAGAGAGAGAGAGAGAGAGAGTGAGAGACAGAGAGAGAGAGAGAGAGGTACACACATAGAGAAACACACACAGAGATTAATTAGCCTTTTGTCAGTTGAAGGAAAATGTTCATTATGAGCAATACCTCTTTTTGCACCACCAGAGGCCTCACTAGCCCAGAAATTCTGTGTTGTCTCCTCTCAAAGGGAGGGGCATGGTCTGCAGACTCTCTTCAGTGTTTGGCGCCCGACCCTGGACTGTAAAATGGCTACGGGGAAGGGGGGGCTTTTCCTGGGTTCGTCTCTCCTTCCCCCCCCCCCCCCCCCCCCCCCCCCGGGCCAACAGTGTAGCAAATACTGGCAGGCAGATACAGGCAGGAAACACGGATACAGGCAGGAAAAGCAACGCCACGTCAGGGGCCAAAATGGTCCTCCTATTTCATGGCTGGGTCATGGATGACTAAATAAAAGATTTGAAACCCTTAGTGGCGTATGAAGAACTTATGAAGGCTTATCTGATCAGCAGGGACTTAATGGGAAGATGATCAATGGGACATAATCCCAGAGAAAAAGAAGGAGATGGATGGGCAGATGAGAGTGAAGTGGCCCCCTGTATGTGAAGAGGACATGAATAATCTCAAAGCAAAAGCTTACACAGTGTCTATGGGAGGAGATCACATTCTCACGTGATTCTCAAAATCACATTCACGCATAATAAAATGTTGGCTGATTTTATGACACAGTATACTCTTGGGATTGCTGTAGAAAACAGGTCCTTGCCGGATGAACACAGGTTATTTATTCATGGGTCTGCTACAACTCTTTGGCACCCTTTGGGGAACTCTTGAGTGAGTGAGTGAGTGAGTGAGGTGGTGAGAAGCAAAGCATGTTTTTATTGGTCAAGACTGAAGGGATGAGAGAGTCAGGTGTGAATGGAAAACAGCAGAGCTCTCTCCACTGCGGATCACCTGACCAGCTCCAAGAGTAAAGGGAGAGGCTGGAGCAGCTGTTAGTTTAATAGGGGCTGTAGTGCTTGAGGAAAGGGTGGAACAGGCTTCGTTAGGGTGGAATTGAAGGTATGTCTTTACCTTGGGTTTGGAGCTAGACCGCAGTATAAACCAGGCCAGGTGTGAGCTATACTTTCTTTAATAATAGAGTTTATGCCCAATTAAATCCAACATCCTTTATGTGTGAAGAGAGATCACACATAAAACAGGAAAATTAGTTAATGAATAATTGAAAGGTAAAATAGTAAAAGGCAACAACCCTTTGAATTAAGAGATAAAATGTCTGGCCTAATGTTTCCAGGCTTAAAAAAAATTCTCTTTGGTGATTAACCAGCATAGTCAAAGGGGCTTCTATGGGTAAAAATATGCTTTTAAAAATTTTTGTCAAATTGGCTGGGTGAGGAAAAAGAGAGGTCTCTCTCTCTGTTTATTTAATAACTTAAAATAATAATAGTTATTTATTTATAAATAATACATGTTATTATTTACTAAATATTCTTTATTTCCTTATTTAATTTTGAGAGAGCACAGAGAGACAGGGAGAGAGATCCTAAGCAGGGCCAGCACTGTCAACATGGATCTATGAGATCATGACCTGAGCCGAAATCAAAAGTCTGATACTTAACCAACTGAGCCACCCAGGTGCCCCAGCAAGAGTTGGATGTTAACTAGAAATAAGGTAACTGAAACACTGAGAGAGACTGAGAATCAACTTAACAAAAGAAACTCAAACTTTTAATTGTAACGTGTAACACTGCTATAACTCAATGAGTTATCACAGAGCGAGCACATCCCTGTGACCACTACCCCCGTCAGGAATAGAGCATCACCAGGTCTCCAGAAGACTCTCATTCCCCAGGCATGTGCCTTTTCCTCATTCTTGCTCCTTCATCCTCACTGAAGGTAACTGCTGTCTTGGCTCTTAACACATAGATTGGTTTATTTATTGGTTTCTGAACTTTATATAAATGGGCTAACACAATAACACAGTAGGTCTTCTTTTAAGGTCTGGCTTGGTTTTTTTCTCCCTTCTCAATCTTATGTTTGTGAGATTCATCCATGTTATTGTACATAACAGCAGGTACTTTTTATTGCAGGGTAGTATCTCATGTAATATTACCATACCACAATTTTATTCATTCATTCTACTGTTGATGGACTTTTGGATTGTTTTCCAAGTATCATGTTGCTATAAGCATTCTTGTTCATGCTTTCTGAGGCAGGCATTTCTTTTGGGTATATTCCTAGAAGTGAAATTGATAGGGCAGGGGATGTGCCTGTCTTGAGTTTGTCAACTGATGCTGTCGAAGTGGTTGAGTGAGTTCACACGCCCTCCGGCACTGCAGGAGCCTTCCTGTTGCCTTCTTGTTGCCTTCCTTCCCTGTACTGGTATCATCAGTCCTTATTTTTAGCTATTCTGGTGAGTATGTGGTATTGTGTTGTGGTTTTAATTTGTATTTTCCTGATTGCAAATGAGGTTGGGTGCCTTTCATATGTTTATTGAAACATATTTGGATATTTTATTTGTGAATTTCCTTTTCCAGTCTCTGGTCTGTGTTTCTTTGGATGGTTTGATTTTTTTTCTTATGGCTTGATAGGCATTATTTATAAATTCTGCATGTGAACCCTTAGTTGGTATATGCAATACAAGGATCTCTCTCCACTTGGTGGCTTGCTTTTTCATTCTCTTATAGGTGTCTTTTGATCAATAGCGCTCCTTTTTTTGGACTCCAATATATCAAATCATTTTTCCTGTGAGATTCTTAATGGATGTGATTTTCACATATTATATATAGTATCTATCTATGAGAAATATTTATTTTAAGGAATTGGCTACTGCCGCTGTGAGAAATGGCAAGTTTGAAATCTGTAGGGCGCTTCAGCAGGCTGGGGATTCAGGTAAGCATTGACCTTGCAGTGTTGAGTCTGAACCACTCAGGGCAGCCATCGGGAGACTGAGACAGGTTTTCTATGTTGCAGTCTTTTTTTTTTTTTTATGTTTATTATGTTTATTTATTTTTGAGAGAGAGAAAGGGAGCAAGTGGGGGAGGAGCAGAGAGGGAGGGACAAAAGATATGAAGTGGGCTATGCGCTGTTAGCAGCCAGCCTGATATGGGGCTCAAACTCAAGAACCACAAGAACATGACTGGAGCCAAAGATGGAAACTCAACCAACTCAACCACCCAGGCGCTCCTCTATGTTGCAGTCCTGAGGAGAGGTCCTTCTATGTCAGGAAAACTGTCTTTGCACCTATGGCCTTCACCTGATTGAATGGAGCCCACCTGCATTATGGAGGACTTCAAAGTCTGCTGATTTAAATGTTAATCACTTTATTATATATATAATTTATTTATTACACCCAAGTTAGTTAGCATATAGTGGAACAATGATTTCAGGAGTAGATTCCTTAATGACCCTTTACATTTAGTTCATCCCCCCCAAGCCCCCTCCAGCAACCCTGTTTGTTCTCTGTATTTAAGAGTCTCTTATGTTTTTGTTCCCTTCCCTGTTTTTATATTATTTTTGCTTCCCTTCCCTATGTTCATCTGTTCTGTATCTCAAAGTCCTCAGATGAGTGAAGTCATATTATATTTGTCTTTCTCTGACTAATTTCACTTAGCGCGATACCTTCCAGTTCCATCCATGTACTTGCAAATGGTAAGATTTCATTCTTTTTGATTGCTGAGTAATACTCCTTTGTATATACATACCACATCTTCTTTATCCATTTATCCATCAATAGACATTTGGGCCGTTTCCATACTTTGGCTATTGTTGATAGTGCTGCTATAAATATTGGGGTGCATGTGTCCCTTTGAAACAGCATACCTGTATCCCTTGGATAAATGCCTAGTAGTGCAATTGCTGGGTCATTGGGTAGTTCTATTTTCAATTTTTTGAGGAAATGCCATACTGTTTTCCAGAGTAGCTGCACCAGTTTATATTCCCACCAGCAGTGCAAGAGAGATCTCTTTATCTGCATCCTCGCCAGTATCTGCTGTTGCCTGACTTCTTGATTTTAGCCATTCTGACGGATGTGAGGTGGTATCTCATTTTGATTTGTATTTGTATTTCCCTGGTGATGAGTGATGTTGAAAATTATTTCATGTGTTTGTTGGACATCTGGATGTTTTCTTTGGAGAAGTGTCTGTTCATATCTTTAGCCCATTTCTTCACTGGATTATTTGTTTTTGGGTATTGAGTTTGATAAGTTCTTTATAGATTTTGGATACCAACCATTTATCTGATATGTCATTTGCAAATATCTTCTCCCATTCTATCGATTGCCTTTAAGTTTTGCTGATTGGTTCCTTTGCTCTGCAGAAGTTTTTTTTATTTTGATGGGGTTCCACTAGTTCCGTTTTGCTTTTGTTTCCCTTGCCTCTGGAGACATGTTGAGTAAGAAGTTGCTGTGACCAAGGCCAGAGAGGTTCTTGCCTGCTTTCTCCTTGAAGAATTAAAACATTTTTTTAACATTTATTTATTTTTGAGAGACAGAGAGAGACAGATCATGAGCAGGGGAGGGGCAGAGAGGGAGAGGGACACACAGAACCGGAAGCAGGCTCCAGGCTCTGTGCTCACAGCGCAGAGCCTGATGTGGCGCTCGAACCCACAAACTGAGATCATGACCTGAGCTGAAGCCAGACGCTCAACCGACTGAGGCGCCCCATCTCCTCGAGGATTTTGATGGCTTCCTGTCTTATATTTAGGTTTTCATCCTAAATGAGTTTATTTTTGTGTATGCTGTAAGAAAGTGGTGCAGGTTCATTTTTTTACATGTCACTATCCAGTTTTCCCATTATCACTTTCTGAAGAGACTATCTTTCTTCCATTGGATATTCTTTCTTGCTTTGTAAAGATGAGTTTGCCATACATTTGTGGGTCCATTTCGGGGTTCTCTATTCTGTTCCATTGATCTGAGTGTCTGTTCCTGGGTCGTAGCATACTGTCTTGATGATTACAGGTTTGTAATACAGGTTGAAGTCTGGGATTGTGATGCCTCTTGCTTTGGTTTTCTTTTTCCAGATTGCTTTGGCTATTCAGGGTCTTTTCTGATTCCATAAAAATTTTAGGATCATTTGTTCTAGTTCTGTGAAGAACGCTGGTGTTATTTTGATAGCAATTGCATTGAATACGTAGATTGCTTTGAGTAGTATTGACATTTTAACAATATTTGTTCTTTCTATTCAGGAGCATGGAAAGTTTTTCCATGTTTTTGTGTCTTCTTCAATTTCCTTCATCAGCTTTCTATAGTTTTCAGTGTATAGATTTTTCACCTCTTTGGTTATGTTTATTCCTAGGTATTTTATGATTTTTGGTGCAATCGTAAATAGGATTGATTCCTTGATTTCCCTTTCTGTTGCTTTATTGTTGGTGTATAGGAATGCAACCGATTTCTGTGCATTGATTTTATATCCTGCCACTTTGCTGAATTCCTGGATCAGTTCCAGCAGTTGTTTGGTGGAATCTTTTAGGGTTTCCATATAAAGTATCATGTCATCTGCAAAGAGTGAAATCTTCCTGGTCGATTTGGATGCCTTTTATTGCTTTGTGTTGTCTGATTGCTGAGGTTAAGACTTCCAATACAGCGGTGAGAGTGGACATCCCTGCCTTGTTCCTGACTTTAGGGGGAAAGCTGTCAGTTTTTCCCCATTGAGGATGATATTAGTGTTGGGTCTTTCATATATGGCTTTTATGATCTTGAGGTATGATCCTTCTATCCCTACTTTCTTAAGGTTTTTTTTTTTAAATCAAGAAAGAATGCTGTATATTGTCAAATGCTTTCTCTGCATCTATTGATCTATTTTTGCATCTGCATCTATTTTTGCATCCATGTTCATCAGGGAGATTGGTCCATGGTTCTCCTCTTTCTCTGGTTTTAGAATCAAGGTAATGCTGGCTTCATAGAAGAGTTTGGAAGTTTTCATTCCATTTCTATTTTTTGGAACAGCTTGAAGGAATAGGTGTTAACTCTTCTTAAAAGTTTGGTAGAATTCCCCTGGAAAGCTATCTGGCCCTGGACTCATGTTTTTTGGGAGATTTTGATGACTAATTGGATTTCTTTATTGGCTATGGGTCTGTTCAAATTTTCTGTTTCTTCCTGTTTCAATTTTGATAGTTTATATGTTTCAAGGAATGTGTCCATTTCTTCCAGATTGTCTATTTTATTGACGTATAATTGCTCATAATATTCTTTTATTATTGTTTTTATTTCTGCTGTGTTGGTTGTGATCTCTCCTCTTTCATTCATGATTTTATTTATTTGGGTCCTTTTCTTTGTCTTTTTGAAGAAACTGGCTAGCGGTTTCTCAATTTTGTTAATTCTTTTAAAGAACCAGCTTCTGGTTTTGTTTGTTTGTTTGTTTCGATAACATTAATTTCTGTTCTAATTTTTATTATTTCCTGTCTTTTGCTGGCTTTGTGTTTTATTTGCTCTTCTTTTATTTTTTTTTAATGTCTTTTATTTATTTTTGAGAGACAGAGACAGTGCGAGCAGGGGAGGGTCAGAGAGAGAGAGGGACACAGAATCTGAAGCAGGCTCCAGGCTCGGAGCTAGCTGTCAGCACAGAGCCCGACGCGGGGCTCGAACCCACGAACTGTGAGATCATGACCTAAGCCGAAGCCGGCCGCTTAACCGACTGAGCCACCCAGGCGCCCCTTATTTGCTCTTCTTTTTCCAGGTCTTTGAGGTGTAAGGTTAGGTTATGTATCTGAGACCTTTCTTCCCTCTTTGGGAAGGCCTGGATTGCTATATACTTCCCTCTTATGACTGCCTTTGTTGTGTCCCAGCGGTTTTAGGTTGTGATGTTGTGATTTTCATTGGCTTCCATGTACTTTTTAATTTCCTCCTTAACTTCTTGGTTAGCCCATTCGTTTCTCAGTAGGGTGTTCTTTAGTCTCCAAGTATTTGTTATCTTTCCAAATTTTTTCTTGTGGTTGATTTTGAGTTTCATAGTGTTGTGGTCTGAAAATATGCATGGTATGATCTTGATCTTTTTGTACTTGTTGAGGGTTGATTTGTGTCCCAGTATGTGATCTATTCTGGAGAAGAATGTATATTCTGTTGCTTAGGATGAAATGTTCGGAGTATATCTGTTAAGTCCATCTGGTCCAGTGTGTCATTCAGAGCCATTTCTTCCTTATTGATTTTCTGTTTGATGATCTGTCTATTGCTGTAAGTGTGGTGTTGAAGTCTCCTACTATTATGGTATTATTATCAATGAGTTTCTTTATATTTGTGATTATTTGACCTACATATTTGGGTGCTCTCACACTTGGAGCATACATGTTTCCAATTGGCATGTCTTCTTGTTGCAGAGACCCCTTAATTATGATATAATGCTCTTCTTCATCTCTTGTTACGGTTTTATTTTAAAGTCTAGATTGTCTGATATAAGTATGGCTACTCTGGCTTTCTTTTGGTGACCATTAGCATGATAGATAGCACTTTCAATCTGAAGGTGTCTTTAGGTCTAAAGTGGGTCTCTTGTAAACAGCATATAGATGGGTCTTGTTTTCTTATCCATCTGTTACCATATGTCTTTTGGTTCGAGTATTTAGTCCTTTGACGTTTAGAGCTAGTACTGAAAGATATTGAGTTTATTGCCATTGTTTCTTGTAGATTTGGAATTTCTGGTGGTGTTCTCTGGTCCTTTCTAATCTTTGCTGGTTTTGGTCTTTCTTTTTTTTCCCCCTCGTCTTTTCTACCCTTAGACGGTCCCCCTTAAAATTTCTTGCTGTGCTGGTTTAGAGGTCACAAATTTCTTTAATTTTTGTATTTCTGGGAAACTTTTTATCTCCCCTTCTATTCTGAATGACAGGCTTGCTGGATAAAGAATTCTTGGCTGCAAATTTTTCTGATTCAGCACATTGAATATATCCTGCCACTCCTTTCTGGACCTCCAAGTTTCTGTGGGTAGGTCTGGTGCAAACCTGATCTGTCTTTCTTTGTAGGTTAAGGACTTGTTTTTCCTTTGCTGCTTTCATGATTCTTTCCTTGCCTGAATATTTTGTGAATTTGACTATGATATGCTTTGATAGTCAGTTTTTGTTAATTCTAATGGCTGCTTTCTGGATTTTAATGTCCTCAGGTTAGGAATGTTTTCTGCTATGATTTGCTCACACAACCCTTCTACTCCTATTTCTCTCTCTTTATCTTCTGGGAGCCCTATGATTCTGATATTGTTTCTTTTTAATGAGTCACTGATTTCTTTTTATCTTAAATTGTGTGCTTTTGCTTGATTGATTAGAGGAAAAAGGAAAAAAATTAAAATTAAAAAATTTAAAGCAACACATACATATACAAAATCAAATAAGTGATGCTAGATCCTAGATGTGTCTTGGTCTGATTATTGAAGGGAGCTTGATCGATCAGAGAAAAAAGGGAAAAACAAAAGAAAAGGAAGAAAGAAAGCAAAACAAAAGCAAAACAAACTGAAGAACAAAGTTTGAAAATTTGAGAAAATGAATACAATGAAATAGAATAACTTGAAATGATGGAAGTAAAATAGAATTTGAAAAAAACTACAAAAAAGTAAAACATTTAGTCAAAAAAAGAAAAAATAAATGAAAATATTTTTAATAAAAGTAAATTTTTTATTCTTTCTATATTCAAGTAAAAGAAATGAAAAAGAAAGAATAAAAAAGAGAAAAAAGAATATTGAATAGATGGGCCAACAAACAGACTGAAATACGATTGATATTACATTGTTTTCCCCTAAAATTCAAACTATGAAGCACTTTATAGTTCTTAAATTAAGCAGGAAGAGAGATTTGTTGAGTTCCTGAAAAGGGAGGTTGGCCCGGTGTGGTAGAGCTTTAGTGTAATGGCTTTGTTCTCCACTAGATGACGCTGCTTAGCTCTCTGGGTTGGATTGTTGGTGCACCTGTAGGTGTGTATGCGCATGCGCGGACGGGGTGAAAATGGCGTCACCCAGGTATGCGGGTATCAGAACTCTGTGCTCACCCAGATGAGGAATCGCAGAGTCCTTTGTCTTCAGTTTCAGTCCACTCCCTGCTTTTGCACTGTCTGTAACCACGCGGTTAGGTTTTGAGGTGGCACCTCGCTCCTGAGTTCTATCTGAGATGTGTATTTCCCGACTCCTCACTTCTGAGGAACTGAGGGTTTGACCCGCTCAGATCCTCTGGGGGAGGGTCTCACGGAGCTCTGGCCAGGTGCCTGCCGCACCCAGGAATGCTGGTGAGACTTTGTTGCAGCCAATGTCCAGAGACTTGAGGCTGGGTTCCAGCCTGCCCCAGAAAAAGTTCCTGCGATAGTGCAGCAGCCGTGTTTCCACGATTGTGGAAAATCGCGAATGGCCCGAGGACCTCCCTGACCAACTCTTCTGGGAATTCGCCCTTTCCAGCAGAGCAGCACAGGTATTTGAGTTGTGGAGTTTGAGCCCCTGTGCTTCCCCTGTTTATAGAGTCTTAATAGAATTTAAGCCCTCTCCTTTCTCACTTTTTAGTTCAGTCCTGTGGCTGTT
>PJEM01013469.1:0-40726 GCA_004023845.1 Helogale parvula | reverse complement strand
AGGAGGGAGGGAAGGAAGGAGGGCGGGAAGGCGGAGGCGGGGAAGGAGGGATAACCAAAGGCGGGGGGGGGGGGGGGAGGCTTTCAAGAGTGACGGGCTTGTTTATTTTCTTGATTGTGGGGACGGTCTCGCCGGTGTAGACACGCGCCCGAACTTATCAAATTGTACACTTTGAGGACATCTGTTCATGGTGTATCAATTATACCTCAGGAAAGTTGTTCAAGGATGCTTGTGGGGGAAAGTGTTATTTTCTAAATAAGGTCTTGCAAAGTCTGCGCTAGGGCTGTGTGATTGTAAAAGGCTTATGATAAAATGCTGTGAGAAAGAAACAGGGATCTGCATGTTATATACTTGGGTATTTTATGTAAGAACAAAAAACAGCTTTATGTAGGAAAAAAATGCCTGAAATATCCACAAATGTGGACGCTGCCTGTATCTGGGCGGTGAGGCTAGAACGGTATTTCCTAAACTGTGGCCGTCTCCTTACGGCTGCTTGGATGGACACAGACCGGCCGCCCTGTTGCCCCGGAGGGACCAGGGGGTGGAAGGTGAGGCTCCATCTGAACCCAGAGGGGTGGCGTGGAGGTGGGGGGGGAGCACTGTCTGGAGAGGGGTGCTCAGAGCACAGGAAACCAGAGCAGGCCTCCTGCAGTGGGTCAGCGGCCGCTTCCCAGCCCAAACATGCTCCCCCCGAGCCCCCACCTGCGTCCCCCGCACCCCCCACACACAGGCCTGTGGTCTCAATCCGTGTTTGGAGTGAGCCATGCCCTCTCGGAAAGCCGGGGATTGGCTTCACCCCTTCACGCTGAGACTCGTGTCAGACTTCCCCAAACACCTGTCCTGACTTTCCCGAGAACCAGGGACTGGGCCAGTGAGGTGTCCGCAGGTGGCCATTCGTAAAGAAAAACCCAAAAAAACACCCACCGTCTGACAACGGTTTTCGCCTGGCAAGGACAACCACCTGTTTCTGCCCTCCAATAAGGAACGCACACTGATTTTTTTTAAAAAGGGGGGGGGGGAGAGGGATAATAAGAGCTCACTGAGTAGGGGTGTCACACCAGATGGGGCTCCTGGGTACTCGGTTAAGTGTCAGACTCGATTTCAGCTCAGGTCATGATCTCGTGGTTCCTGAGATGGAGCCCGGCACTGGGCTCAGCGCTGACAGTGTGGACGGAGCCTGCTTGGGATTCTCTCTCTCTTTCAAAATAAACAAATAAACATTAAAAAAAGAAAGAAAGAAAAGAAAGAACCTCACACTGGCCAGACACCGTGCGGAGTGCGGTGTTGATGGCAGTGGCAGCGGGTAGTCAGGATTTGAACGTGGGAAACTGCTTCCCACGTTCGTGTCCTTCCAGACACACAGAGCAGCCGGACACGTGACCCAGGCTGTGGACGGCGGGCCCAGAGCTCTGGCCCGATTTCAACCGTCAGGACCGCCCTCCAGGGAGGCTGGTCTCTGGTCACTCACGTCTCTCCAAGTGCCTGCATCTGGAATCCCCTCCTGGTCCATGACCCACAGCCGACGTGCTGATTTGCTTGACCCTAAATTACAAAAGGAAAAAGTTTCAGAATTGCTAATCCATGCCTCTGTGAGAAATAAGACCAAAATTAGAGCTGAAATGTGTCTCAAGTTATTTTTGTCTGCGGCCCCCGGGGACAGAGGGTCCGGGTCCTGCGTGCAGAGGTCCCTGGGAGGTTCCCGGCTGCGTGCCCCCACCCCCGCGCCCCTGCTGTGGTGGGTTCTCGCCTTCACTTTGGAAACAAGGAGCTTTATTAGTTTTCCTTCTTGGCCGGTTGCATTCTAAACGTCCCCCACCTCCATCCCTGCTGATTGTATCAGCTGCCTTTCTGGAGTAAGGGAAATGCTCTCATGGCTCCAGAAGTCAGAGCCGCCCAGACCGACCCTCCCCACCCCGTGCCGGCGCCGAGCCCAGTGGGGTTCGCCTCACAAATCAACACGTGCGTGCATATTTTCTTACTTCCCCCATTTTCCTTAACACAAAATGGCGCAGCACCGTCTTCTTCCCCCTGCTTTGTTCTTTCCTTAATAACGCACTCTGGAGACCGCGCCACCTCCCGTGGTAGAAACCTTTCTCAGGGCGTCTGTTCCTGAATCATCAGCCCCTCGCTGCAGGTGTACATTCCCGGGCCCCGTGTCCCAGGGACCCCCAGCAGCTGCTCCGCAAAGGAGCCCAGAGACTGCTTCCAGTCGTTTACAATTAGAGGAAGTTGCAGTAACAACTTTGTAAAGCGTACGTTACATTTTGGGGAGCGTACCACCAGGACGAGTCTGCAGAAGTGAGGTCCCCGGGCCGGAAGGAGAAGCACCGCAGTCTTTCCGCCGCTGGAAACTCCCTTCCCGATGGGTTGTAACAATCTGCATTCCCGCCAGGGACGGCGAGGGCGCCAGGTTCCCGGGAGCCCGGCCAGCAGAGTGGGGACTTTCATTTTTTTGTCAACTGGTGAAGTGAGAAATGTCATCTCATTTTAATTTGCATTTATTTCATTACAAGGTTGACTCTCTTTCATGCGTTGAAGGCCAGCTCTGAGTACCCTCTCTGTTCCGGTGTGAGGAGGGCGCACGCAGAATCCGGGCGTCTCCGACGGGCTCCTGACCGTCTCCGAAGACGTCTCCGAAATTAGTAAGTAGCAGCTTTAGGGCTGAAGCGTGTGTGTTACACCATGTTAATGAAGTGTCCATCGATAACTATTTTCTCGAGTATCTTTGTAACTAATTATTAAATTTTGTAAGAGACCCTTCAACACCCAGGGGAAAACCACATCTGTTTCCCTCAGATCTACTAACATATTGTATTACGTCCATGGATTCTCTAATATCATATTCTTCAAGGAGTATTAGACCCTGTTTACTGATTTCTGCTCTTTACTATTTCCTTCCTTGTGAATTCTTTTGGTTTATTTCTGGTTCTTTTTCTAGCTTTTTGAGAAAGAGAATAAATTCATTCTTTTTTATTCTTTGACGTTTATTTATAAAGATACTTAAGGTGTTAAGGTTTCCTCTGATGACGGTTTTGAAGACATGCCACAGAGTCTGACCTGTATTTGTAGGGGCCGCGGGCCGGCCGCCCCCAGACAGGCCACTTGGGCGTGAAGACTACTTTGAGTTAAAAGGTTATCAACGCCCAGCTGCTCAGGAAGAGCACCGCCCTCTGCGCTGCTGGAGGACGTGCCCCAGGAAGAGGGGTCCCGGCGTGGTTACCCCAACCTGGGACGCGATCCGGGTCCGGTGGATGGGGAGGGGACACCTCAGCGAGGCCTGCTGGCTCCAAGCCCCCCGTGTCCCCCTGTGTCCCCCCGCGTCCCCCCGCGTCCCAACGGCGGCAAACACTTGTGGCCAATCGTTGAGTCTTCATCTCCCTGTGAATCTTGTCCCTTCCTCCGACGTCCCAGACCCGCGCCCTCTCCTGGGTTCAGGGCCACACGTGCACCTCACGGTCTGACTGCCTCGGAATCTCCACGTCCGTGTGGATCCCCCGCACACACGCCCTTGACCTCGGTTTTCTCCTGTTGATCTGTCTTATGAGTGTTTTGTTCTTAGGCCAGAAGGACCTTGAAGGGACAGGAATCCTTTCTCCCCAAATTAGCAGGTTCATTGTCGTTATTTCTTGTACACTCTGTAATTTGGTTTGTCTTCTCCCTTCATTTAGGATTTTAAATTTTTGATGAAAGAGCTTTTTTATTTTGTTAATGCTTTCTCCTTTCATTGAACTGTGGTCAGAAAGTGTTCTCTCTAACATTCCTGCCCCATTAAACTTGACATTGTTTTCTCTGCAACCTAACGAGCGGTCAGTCCTGTTAACATGTCACATGAGCTTCATGTGAATTCATGCAGCAATTATCTGGGTTCAGATTACAATATTTCCAAACACCTGCCTTACTGGTTACATCTTTTACATCTTCTACAATCTAACGTGTGTTCTGAGCCCTTTCTCTGTCTCGTGCAAGAGGAACACGCCAAAGGCTTCCATTTCAACGCACGTGTCCTTGAATCTCTTGTCGTTTTTGCTTTTTAAAGCTGGCTCTTTTGCTACTTGGTACATGAATACTCATTATTATTATAACCTCGCTGTGAATTGTGGTTTTAGCCATAAAGGAAACCCTTCTGTGTTGTACGTACTACTTTGCATTTGGAATTCACTGGGTCCATGAAAGGACTACTATCTGACCTTTGTTTCAGTAAACAGTCCATTTCCACACTTGTGTTCACTTTCATCACCCTTGAAACCTTTTGTTTTAGGCGAGTGTGTTACCCGCAGCCTCTATTTGGGACTTCCCTTCTTTTTTTTTAAACCTTTGTTTATTTTTGAGAGGCAGAAAGAGACTGAGCATGAGCCAGGGAGGGGCAGAGAGAGAAGGAGACACAGAATCCAAAGCAGGCTCCAGGCTCTGAGCTGTCAGCACAGAGCCTGATGCGGGGCTCGAACTCATGGACTGCGAGATGATGACCTGAGCCGAAGTTGGACGTTTAATGACTGAGCCACCCAGGTGCCCAGGGCTTCCCTTCTGAAACAAATCAAAAATCATTTTCTCTTACACAGTGAGCTAAACGTATGGTTCAAACCCTGTCATTATTTTTTTAACAGCTCTCCCGAGGTATAATTTACACGTCATAAAATTCTGTACGTGTAAAATTCAATGATTCTTTTAGTAAACTTACGGAGCTGTATAGTCAACACCACAATCTAACTCTAGAACGTCCCCATCACCCCTAAAAAATACCACATGGCCTTCCGGAGATTGTTTTCCCTTCCCACCCTCAACACAGGCAAACGCTCACTGTACCTTGTGTCTGTATAGATTTACCTTTTCTGGACGTTTCACATAAATGGGGTCACACAGTATGTGGTATCCTTTGCCTGGTTTTCACTCAGAACAGTGTTTCTGAGTTCATCATGTAGCAAAGACGAGTGTGTCTCTCCTCCTTACCTGTGAACGGCGTTCCCCTGTATGGATGTCCCACGTGCCATTTATTTAGTCACCAGGCGATGGAAATGTGAGTTGTTTCCACTTTCTGGCTATTTTGAGTAAGGCTGCTATAAACATTCACGTGAAAGACTCTGCGTGGAAATACGTCTTCATTTCTCTTGGGTCAACACCCAAGGGCGCGGTTGTGGGGTCTCACGGTAAACACGGCTCGACGGCCAGACCACCTTCCGAAGTGCCTTATGCTGCAGACACCCCACCGCCGGGCCAACCTCTCTGGTCTCCACATCCTCACCCACTCTTGTCACCACCGGCTTTTGGATTAGGAGTCCTGTTGCGAGTGTGTTAAAGCGGTACCTCGCTGGCATCGTAATTTGCATTTAACTAATGACTAACATGTTCATCGTCTTTTTTATGTGATTATTGGCCATTCGTGTGCCTACTATGGAGAAATTATTGAAGCCTTTTACCCACTTTTAATTTTCCTTATTACCGAATTGTTAGAATTCTTTAGATATTCTGGATATAAAGCTTTTATCAGATATACGAGTTGCAAATATTTTCTTCCACTTTGTGGATTGTCTTTTATTTTCTCAGTGGTGTGTTTTGATATGCCAAGGTTTCACATTTTAATGAAGTCCTATTTATCTTTTTTTTTCTTTCATCCATCATGTGTATGGTGTTTTATCTAAGAAATCTTTGCCTAACCCAAAGTCATGAGGATGTTTCTCTTTAAAATTTATTTTTAAAATTTTATAGTTTTATACTTACATTTAGGTCTATGATGCATTTTTTAAAAATTTTTTAATGTTTATTTATTTTTGAGAGAGAGATAGAGCACAAGCAGGGGAGTGGCAGAGAGGGAGACACAGAATCAGAAGCAGGCTCCAGACTCTGAGCTGTCAGCACAGAGCCCGACACGGGGCTCGAACCCACAAACCATGAGATTACGGCCTGAGCTGAAGTCAGACTCTTAACTGACTGAGCCCCCCAGGCGCCCCTATGATGCGTTTTAAATTAATTTTTATGACTGGTGTGACAAACAGTCTCAATCTGTCCTCATACATGTCCGAGCACCATTAGACTAATGTGTTATGTGGTCGTAATTACTGTGCATATTGAATCTGTGGTTTTGTTGTTTGATTGACCTGTTTGCTTTTTAATCTCAGTTTTATTGACTTTGGTACTGATGACCGTGTGTATTTGTGTTCTGGATGCGTTGTTTGTGCTCATTCCTTGTCACCCAGTCTTATTCTCACGGAACCATTTAGAGTCCCGATTTTTTTTAATATTTTTATTTATTTTGGAGAGAGAGACAGATGCGAATGGGAGAAGAGCAGAGAAACAGAGGGAGACATAGAATTGGAAGCAGGCTCCAGGCTCTGAGCTGTCGGCACAGAGCCCGACGTGGGGCTGGCACCCACAAACCGTGAGGTCATGGCCTGAGCCCAAGTCGCACCCTTAACCGACTGAGCCACCCAGGCGCCCCTGGAGTCCCAATTTTTAACTTCCTTTTTAGAGCAGTTTTGTGCGGATCAAAACGGTCTGCGCTTCCACTCATGTAGACAAGGCTGGAGACCTGGCGGGGTTTGTGCGATCCTTGGGTCAAACTCCCCGGCCTGTTCTGTGTGAGGGCGGAGGGGTGTGGTCCCCGCTCCACCGTCAGCCATGGCGGGAGGGAGTGCGCGCTCCTGGATGGGGCTCCTCCAGGACCCCACGCGCCGTGCTGCTGCTCCTCTTGCTGCCGTGCCCGCACAGGGGCCGCTCCCTGTTGGTTCCCCGGTCCTCCCACAGCATCGCCTTCCCCAGGCGGCTTCCTCAAGCCAGAGCTCACTTCTCAGTGCCTTCTCTCTGCCAGGGAACCTGGCATTTACATGTGAGGGGGACTGTCCCCTACAGCAGTGACTCTGGGCAATTTCACAGACCCCGCAAAGTCCCCTCTGCCCTCGTGAACTGCGCCCGCTCTCCGTAAGCACTGGGGCGCGGGGGTCTGCTCCTTGCGTTGGGGCTCTGTCCCTAAACGCAGAGACTTTCACATCGGATCATTCTCCGTCTTCAGTGATGCTGAGGACACTGGTTTTGCAGTTTCACTGGTTTCCTTATTCCTCTTTGTGTTACTTAGGGAACATGTTGTACCTTTCAGATTTACGCAGTTACCGGTGCCTGGTGACCTGGAATTCCCCAATAAACCCATCTTTTAAAACTCCAACTTATACCAGAAAAGAAACACATGCATTTGTCCAATATATAGAAATACATTTGAGATTACTAAAAAATGCTCTTATGTATGACTTAAACCATCCCTCCAATCCCGCCGCTTTACCGACTTGGGGCACCACCCGCACCGCCATTGTTCTCATCCCTGCGAGGCCCTCCCCTGCCCGCCCACACTTCCCAGGCCACATTTGCTTTCAAGGTCCTCCGTGAAGCCTTTCCTGAGTCCCAGCTGTGACACTCCCTCCCAGCGGCGAGTCCCCTCTGCCCCTCCAGCGTTCTCTTAGAGGGCTGAATTCACCTCTTCCTGATTACAATCGTTCGTCTTATAACACACTTTTTTACCTACGTTCATTCCCACGCCCCTAGCACACAATCAGCCCTTGAGGAATGTTCATGAAACAATCTCGTTCCCTGCTGCCCTGCACAGCCAGGAAAACAAGGAGCGCCTGGCAAACGTTCAGGACCACCGCTGTGCGCGATGCCACGACCCTAAATGATGTCCCCACTTCCACCGCGGGTTGTGGGTCTTTCCAAACCTCCGGCCCTGCTGCACAAGAGTATAGTGTGTGGATTCCAGGGCAAAAGCAATAACTTTTTTTTTTAATTTTAAAAGAGAGAGAGAGAGCAAAGGGAGGGGAAGAGAGAGATGATATGAAGCAGGCTCCAGGCTGTGAGCTGTTAGCATAGAGCCCTACACGGTGTTTGAAGCCACGAACCGTGAGATCATGACCTGAGCCGAGTCGGAACCGACGGAGCCCCCAGGCGCCCCATAACTGTTTCTGAGATAAGAACGGAGAGGCGAAAGAAGGAAGGAGAAGGCGAGCTCTCTGCACAGCTACAAACGGCATCGACTCCGTACGCGAGGGCCCTGCCGCGAGCTGTCCCAAGTGTCCAGCTGGCCGCCACCCCCATCCGTGAACAATCCAGAAACAGAGCATCCTCGATTCAGAGCTGGCCGACCTCACTATTAGATCAGATCAAGTAGGTCCGTGACGAGTAGATACACTCGGTAAAAACAGTTCCTTTGAATAAAAATTCTCCCGAGTTTACCAGCACATGATCTCTAAACAAATTATGGGAATATTTTTAAAGCTTTATCTAATAACATCTCCAAAACCTGTATCCAACTGACCACGTGGCCCAGGCCAGCCCCCCCCGGTCACCCCAGCTGGAAAGGCACCCTGTGTCCCGCACGTGGAAGGAATCCCAGAACGTCAGGGCTGGAGGGGGCTGACCAGGCATGTGCCCAGGGCCCTCACGGGGAGATGATAAATGTGAAGCCCGAGAAGTCAGTCCAGACCAGAAACCAAGCTTCCGGTCCAGCGCACGCAATGCCGGCCTGCTGCGCCTGGGCCCTCGGCCTCTGGCCTCTGCCGTGGCCTCCTCCGTGCCGCCCCGTGCGCCTCGACTCTGCCATTTGTGGAGCGCCACCGAGTCCTCACCATCGTGCCCTCACAGAGGTGTGCAGATGGGGCCACGGGCACCAGGGCGGGGGGGCGGCCAGGGAGAGTCAGTGTCACTTCCTGTGCCCAGTGTCATACCACCGGGGGGGGGGGGGGAATCCCAGTGCGGGGGAGACCCAGCCTATTTCATGCTGCCAGCCCTTGTGAGAGGTTTGTGGTCAGGCAATGAATGACCAGGCACAGATGAGTCCAGGACTTGAGAAATTGTAGATTTTCATTGAAAAGAATAAAAACCCTTCCTTTTGGCTCCTTTGTCACTAGTTGGTGTGACCCTTTCTCTCTACCCATTACTACGCTGTAAGTGTGGACAAAGCCCCAGTGTCTCCTCACCTACACGAATGCACGCATCTCCTATACCTGTAGGGCTTCTCATAGACACAGGATTACTCGTTACGAGGTTTGACAGCGGCAGGGATGCCCCTAACAGGAAATAAAACTACCTCCCCCCTCTGTGACCTCCCCACCGGCACTGCGTTGAGGGTGAACATGAGCGCACAGAGGTGAAGTGGATGTAACTGAGGGGTGACGAAACTAATATGAGAAAGAAAAGAGAATCTAAACATCATTATCTTCACGAAGCTCTGTCAGCAGGTTTAAGTTGTAACCAGAATATTCCTGACTCAAACTCTCATGTAAATTCAAATCATGCAGCCACTACCATCAACTAAGATGTATGTGTTACTGATTATCGTCTCCTAACACACATCGTGACGCTTAGAGCAGGGTCTCTTTTCGGGAGGCCGTGACCTCGCTAATAACTCTGTGTCCATGTGCTTCTGTTCCTCAGTGCAACCTCCAGATTTCATGAGGCAGCAGGAAAACGAGAGGTTCACGGGGCCTGACGCAGGTCAGTGCAGACACAGCGCAGGACGGCAGGCTCTGCGGGGGCCTGCAGAAACTCTCACGAGCAGGTGCCATGGGGGAAGGATCCTCTAACTTGGGCAGACACACATATAAGCGACTGGGCTCAAGCCACGGCCCAAACACGTACTGGGTCCAGGCATGACCCCTGGCAAGCAGGCGGGTCGCTCCTGAGCTCATGTGCACCCGTTCTAAGGTTCTGTAGACAGACAAGAAGAGGAGCTGCCTTCCTGGCCAAGCTGAAGGGCCGAAGGCGAAGGTTAACGCAATCGCCCGTGAAAGAAGAAGTCTTCAGCATGTCCAGCTGGTGTGGGGGGGCAGCGAGAGGGCACCTCACCTGCAGCCTCACCCGTCCATCGTCTTGCTGAAAACGTTCAGGAAGAGGCCACGGGTGAGGTCCTCAGGAAGCAGGCCAGAGCAGAGGACAGCTAGTCCTTGGGCCACGGTAAGCCTGCATTTAGTTAGTGGAGTCCTACCCCGCCTCGCCAGCTCAGCAAAGGGAAAGTCGAGGGAACGGACTCAGGGCACTGACTCCGCATGTGCCTCCCGGTCACCGTGAGTTTTGATAGCAGAACACCAAACAATGGAAAGATCACCATAACTGGACGTTAAGATCTTCGTGTCTCTCTCTAGAGAAAGAGAGAGGCAAGAGAGATGATAGAGAGATAGACAAGGATGGACAGACGGATGGATGGATGGATGATAGGTAGGTAGGTAGACACACACACACACACACACACACACACAGACTGTGCAGAGGCACCATCCGTGGTTACTATGTTACTAACATCTCTTGTTTGGGCTGCCTGGATGGCTCAGTCGGTTAAGCGGCTGACTTCGGCTCAGCGCCTGATCTCGAAGTTCGTGAGTTCAAGCCTTGTGTCGGACTCTGTGCTGACAGCTCAGAGCCTGGAGCCTGCTCCAGATTCTGTGTCTCCCTTTCTCTCTGCCTCTCCCCTGCTTGCACTCTGTCTCTCTAGCTCTCTCAAAAGTAAATAAACATTAAAGGTCTCCCTGGATGGCCAGAAGTTCTTCATTTTCACAGTCTGATTTCTAAATCTTATCCTTGATGGACAGAGTTTTCATTCTTATTTTTCCTTTCACATTATATCAGCAGTTTGGCTGGCATTTGTTTTGTTTATTTGGTGAGGCATTGCTGAAATTTAATTTTTGTCCACACGGATATCCAGTCGACTCGGAATCATTTATTGAAAAAATAAATAAACATCTATCTGCCTGCAGCGCCGCCATGAAATTAAATCAAGTGTCCACACATGCTTGACTCTGCTTCTAGACTCGATGCTATTTCTATAGTTCATCTAACACTGTTATTTAACGCAAAGCATTTCGATTTTATTTTTGATATTGGTTAGTGGTGCATAGAAATACAGTGTCCGAATTCAGTGTCATTGCTGAATGAGTACATTAAGTCCAGTAATTTCTCTACATACTCCTTAGGATGTTTTGTGTGCATAAACAGACCATCTCCAAATAGCGGTGTCTTTATTTCTTACTTCCCAATGATTATAAATTTTGTTTCTTCCTCCCTGTTGCACCGGCTATGAGCTCAAGCTTAGCCCGGAAACAGTGAGAGCGGACTCGGGTCTGTTTCCAGCGCCATGTGCAGAACTGGTGTTTCTCCCTTTGCTGTGACGCCAGGTGGACGGTGTGACCCCCTTTCTCACAATCACCTGCCTATAGTTGCTTTATTTCTTTATTTTCTAAGAGTTTTACCAGTGCTCTTTCCCCCATTTGCTAAACCATCGAGTTTTCTCTTGTACTCTGATAATATGCTGAATTATACTGGTTGACTTTCAAAGCTTAAATCAATCTTGTATTCTAAAATAAATATCATTTGGACACGACACATTGCCTTTCTTATGCATCGCTGGACTCCCGCTGCTAATACTCTGCTTAGGGCTGTAAAATCTACTTTTGTGAATAAGTTGAACTCAATTGTTCTGTTCTTGTAATGTCTCTGTCAAATTTCAATTTTTCACATTATTTGACCGTTATGAAAGAAATCAGGAAGTGTTTCTTCTTTCTCTCTTCTCTGGAAGATTTTCTGTAGGGTTTGTGTGATGTCGTCAGAAGAGTTTGATAGAATCCGCTGATAAGCCCGAGAGCACAGAGAATGTCTCGTGTGCACGTGGGTAAAAATGTGATTCTAAATTTGACATTTAATTCTGATAAGAATATTTAATTCTGATAAGAATATTCAGCTTTTCTGCTTTTTCTTGGGTTCACGTTTTTAACTTCTGTTTCCAGGAATTTGGTCACTTCACCTACATGTTCAAATTTATTTCCATAAAATTGGTCATAACAGTTTCCTTTTATGATCTCTGTAATGTCTGGCAGCACCTCTGGCCACAAGCCCCCTGCCGTCCTGATCGTTTCTTGTTATCACGGGGATTTATCAGTTTTCAAAGATTGTTTTCAAAGGATCGGCTTTGTCTTTGTTAAATCTCTACATCATATACTTGTTTTCTATTTCATTACTTCATATTCTTATATTTATTTTATCATTCCACTTGCTTTGGGTTTGTGTGTGTATTTGTTTGTTTATAGAAGGAGGAACTGTGCATGTGAGTGGGGGAGGGGGAGGGAGGGGGCGGGGAGAGGGTCTGAAGCAGGCTCCATGCCCAGCGTGGGGCCAGATGAAGGGCTCAGTCCCATGACTCTGGGACCACGACCTGAGCCAGAATCAAGATCCAGACGCTCACCAACTGAACCACCCAGGCGCCCCTTAATTTTCTTCTGGAGGTTGGATCCTTTGATGATTAATTAATAGTTTTTTCCCCAATATATGCACTTAAGGCTATGTTTCCTTCTAATTAGAACAATGTAGCTCCATTAACCACCCCCCAACCTGTACGCTACTGAAGCTATGTGTTTTGAGACTGTATATTAAACGCCCATAGGACATTAGGGTTACAAATATGCTTTTAAATACACCCTCTCATTTGCCCTTCTCTGTGCTCTTCATTCCTTTCTGGTTCCCTGAACTTCCATCTGGAGTCGTTTTTTCTTCTGCTTGTCTACAAATACTCTGTGTCTCTCTTGCTGTCGCCCTTGGCGGCTTCCATTTGTCTGTGAATCCTTATGCGGCTTCCGGTCCGAGAGCCACCGTCACCGCGCCCGGGACGCCAGGGACTCAGCGTTTCCCCTCGCGCCTCGACCCCACGTGCGGCTCCTGCCGGAGCCTCGTGGTTCTGTTGAAAAGTCAGCTGTCCACCTTTGGCTGCTTCCCTCGAAGTCACATGTGGGTGGTTTGGTTTGGGGTTTTATTGTAGGTTTTGTGGGGTTTATTTTTGGGTTTTGTTTTTTTTGTTTTTGGGGTTTTTTTTTTTTTTTTGCTTATTTTTTTGGCTCCTTTGAAGGGTTTCTCTTCGCTCGGGCCTTCAGCAGTTTTTCTAGAATGTGCTGAAGATCAGTTTTCTTCACATCTGTCCCATGTTTCAGAGTGCTCCTGCAATTGGCGTTCAGGGTCTTTCCTTGTTCGCCCATCTCCCCCAAGGAGCCCCACTTTATGTCATGAGTTCCACCACGAGGACCTGCCCGAATCAATCGTTTCTGCCCACACTGTCTCACAGAGCTCCTCCTGACATTTGGCCGCTTTGGGGGGATCTTTCCCAGCCTTTTGTCTCTTGGTGACTCGATTTTGATATGCTCTTCCTCACCTCTCGTCAGAGTTCCTGACTCTTCCCCGGTCTGGAGGGTTAGAAAACTCCACGCCTGCACAGCGGAGTTCAGCCGCAGACTTTCTGGTTCTAGAATTAGCATTTTCCTGTTTGCATCATTCCCGATGCCTCCTCAAAACCTTCCGGCTCATCTCACAAACATCCTGGGCACGGCTGTCTTAAACTCTGTGTCTGGTAACTCTATAACGTCATGTCTGCCACGTTCTATTTCCTGGACGCCATGACTGTGCCATTTGCTTATTCTTTTGACTTTTAAAACTTTTTAAAGTTTACTTACTTATTTTGAGAGAGAAAGAGCATGCACACATGTGAGCAGGGAAGGGGCAGAGAGACAGAGAGAGAGAGTCTGAATCAAGCTCCACACTGTCAGTACAGAGCCCAGTGCAGGGCTCTAACTTACAAACTGCGAGGTCACGATCTGGGCTGAGATCAAGAGTCAGACGCTTAATGGACTGAGCCACCCAGATGCCTTTTGATCTTTCATTACACCTTGTCCCCTCCTATGCCAGCGACTCTGTGTGGGTGTGTGCCTTAGGAAATCTGAAACTGTGTGTGTGAAAATAGTGCATGTGATCTGAGGATTTCGATAATGTTTTCTCCTTCAGAAAGCATGTCCTTTTTTTTCTTTTTTTTTTGGTGACTAAACAAAAGTCACTAGGATTCAGTCTAATCAGAGTTGAGGGATTGAAAGCCTGTCTGTATGGATTCTTCTCCTTCTGGTTTATTTTCCTTCTTGAATTGCAAATTTCTGAAGTCCCAAACCCCAAACCTAGGGGTTGCCAACATCTTTGAAATGAATGCACAGTCTTACAATTTCTCTCCATCCTTCTTCTACGTTCCTATATCTCTTTCTTGCCAACTTTCAGACTCCTTAAACATTTCTATTATTCTATCTGCTACCTCTGTTAGCTTGATGCTTACACAGTCTTCTGCAACCCTTCCCATGCCTGTCCTGGAGATCACAACCGGCCCCTAGAGTTACCAGACTCTGGCTCTACGTTTTGGCTTCTCAGCCCCCAGCACCTGCTGAAAACCTGCTGGTCTCCCGAGCCTCTGAGCCGCCACTTCCAGAAACCGCGAGCGCCGCCAGGGTAAGACCCACCCCAGTGACCCTCAGGCTCCCAGGTCCCTCTTCCTCGAGAGGTCCACAGCTCTCCTGTGCCCCCAAACCCAACTTGTAGACCCCTCGCCAGCTCCCAGCTGTTACCGGCAGGGGGGCTGGGCCACACCTGGCCTGCCACCCACCACCAGGTGTGGGAACTTGGTTGTTATCGCTTCGGTGGACACTTGGTTCATCTCCCATTATTCTGAATTTTCAGATGCCAATATAGAAAATAAGTATCATGAGGGGCTTTGGACATCATACTGTCCAAGAGCTATTACCAGATTTTTACTGTGCTCCACACCAGGCTCAGCGCTCAGTCCCCACAGTCAGGCTTTGCGCTGGGAGCACTGCTCTGAGCCAGTTCACCGGTCACCGGGAAGGGACGCCGCGCAGAGGGGCGCTGCCGGGCCAGGAGTCACGCTGGAGAGCAGTAGGGGGAGCGTGCAGAAGCTGACCTCAGCGTCTCCTCTTTTTTTAATGTTTATTTGTGAAGGAGGGAGAGAGACAGAATGTGAGTGGCAGAGGGGCAGAGAGAGAGGGAGACAGAATCCAAAACGGGATCCGGGCTCTGAGCTGTCAGCACAGAGCCCGACGCGGGGCTCAAACCCACGAACCATCAGAGTCTCCTCTCTTACCCACTACACTGTACTGGTTGAATGGGAAACACCTAAACATTTTTGAAAAACCGCAGGCCCTAGAACGATAAGGTAGATGGCAACATGAACTCAATAGACTTGACTGTACGCGTTTGCCAGAGAGAAAGATCCAGAACGTGGGGGGAGAAGGTGTTTGATGAGCAGCCTCTAACCAGAACAGTAAAAATGTACATTGATAAGAAGGATACTTTTCTAAATATACCGAAACTCTGAATTATAGAAAAACCACTGAAGAGTCCAGGAGTTATGCTGCTGGAGAGCAGTAAAACCATACCGATGTGGGTTTAAATCCAAGACTATTCTCAGGAGGATGACGCAGACCCCCTCCAGTTACAGACCCACATGCTCCGGGAGCAGGGCTCAGAGCATCCTTTTCATCTATTATGCACAGAGGAGGAGTGGGGGGGGGGAAGGGAGAGAGCCAGCGAGGGGTCACGGCCGGCGCGGACGTGTCTGTGGCTCCTGGCCCCAGGGTTCCGCAGGCAGCGCCACTCCCTCCCGCCTTGGACACAAACCCAGGTGCCGAGGAGCCGTGACCTGGGCCAGCGGGGACCCGTTTCTCTTCTCCGCCTCTGCTCCAGGACACGGCGAGAATGACTGAGTCCCCAAAGGAGGTCATACCAGTGAAAGGGGACAATGACATTAGCAAGGAAACGGTCACGGCCATCCTGAAAATCCCATTTCAAGTTTTCCCCAAAATGCCATAAACTGAGACAGAGTCAAGTCCAACATCTTCACCCAAATGAACAATTAGGAGTTCTAGAAACTTCGCACAGACATAAGCACCGGTGGCTGATGACCTTGAGGACTGTGAGTCCCCCAGCTCTGGTGACAATGGTGCGGCAACATGGCTGCCTCCTGGGTGACACCTGCAGGCCATGGGGGGCCCGGAAAAAGGACAGCCACGTCCCAGCCTCCCCCCAACTAACACGGTCTCATCCCCTGACCCGCGGGGGCTTGAGTGGCTCCGTGGGAAACTACACCCTGGTCTTCATCTCTGCTTTGTGCAAAACACCCACAGTTATGCGGATACACATGCAGCGCTTGGGGTTCAAAGGAGCCCCGCCGTTCGAACTGCTAATCGGTGTAACGCAGCTGTGTGCACCTGGGGCCGTGACCTCACCGCCTGCCGTGTGCCACCCTGGCGGGCCGCTCACGCGGTGTCGCTGTTCTAATAGCAGAATAGACGCTGCATTGAAACTGAAGGTTGAAATCATCAACCCAGGAGCTTGATGTAACCAAACGCTTGTGTGTTTTTCATTCTCCGACATCAGTTCACAGTGTGACCAACACAATGACACAGCTATTTACAAGAATAGCGACTGTTTTCCATACTTTACCCTTAGTATAATGTCCCGTTTTTTGAAACACCCCTAGAAAACTATGTTAGAAGGTGTTTTGCCCACTGCGGTCAGAGAGCAATGCTCTTCCGCGGTCAGGCAGCAAGACTGCTCAGCCCCGGGTCCTGCCACACGCAGGGGAGCGCCTGAGTGACAGGACCAGGGATGACAGGCAGCTCTGTGCAGAGACAGCAAGCAAAGAGGTGGTGCTCAACTTCACAGGAGAGGGGTCTGTGAGGTCTTAGAAATCCACCTCCTAAGAGTGAGAAGGCAGATGCCTGAGAACCGTAAGGTGCCCCCCAGGGGCCCCTGCAGAGCTGAGCTCATGGTCTTGCCAAAGGACATCAAACAGGCTGTGGTCTGGACACACCTACCCCCCTACAGTGCGTCCTCCGTGTTCCCAGCTCTGCCCTCTGGGATCGTCCCCTCCATCTTCCCTGAGTGGGAGGGAGGAGGGAGGAAGGAGGACCATGGGAGGGAGGGAGGAGGACCACAGGGGGAGCGTCTTGAAGGGAAGCACCACCTCCTTCCCCAGTTGGAGCAGAGTGGCTCCCTCACCTTCGGATGCCCCTTCCTTACAGAGAGGATTTGGGTCCCCACTGGACCCTACGCCCAAAGCTTCTGTTTAGCCCCACGGAGACACAACGCCGCACTGATGAGCTTGGCCCCAGCTTCCATAAGAGCACCAGCTGCTCGGGCAGCCAGGGATGAGCACGGCCCCGGGGGAGGGCAGGATTCCATCTGAGGCTCCGGGGCCCAGAGATGCCAAAGGCCAGGCGGCGCCCACGGAGAAGCCAGCCACCAGCAGGCCACGGCCTCAGCGTCCCCTCCTCAAGACGAGCCTCCGACCCCCGAGCTTCCCTGTTGCATAGGACCCACCCTCTCCCAAGAGCACGGCCCGGGGAGGCAGGCAGGCAGCCCGCAGGGGTCTCCGAGTCTCCAGGTGGCAACGGCCAGTCAAGTGCCCACCGCCCACACCTGCTCCCGGGGAGGTCGGTGTCTGGGGTGAGTGGGCAGGCGGGCACGTCCTCACAACAGCGTTGACTTGAGAAGTCACACCCCTTCTTAGGTGTGACTTTATGTCCTTGTGAGCCATCCCAGGATCTTATCAAAAGCAGGTCTCTCTGGAGCGCCTGGGTGGCTCAGCCGGTGAATCTCACAGTTTATGGTTTTGAGCCCCACGTCAGGCTCTGTGCCGACAGCTCAGAGCTGTCAGATTCTTCGGATTCTGTGTCTCTCTCTCCCTCTGCCCCTCCCCGGCTCATGCTCTGCCTCTCTCAAAAAAATAAATAAACATTAAAAAACTTTTTCTTAAAATGGCTCTCTCTGCTTCTCAGACTTTCCCGAGGATGAAGGCGCGTGCCGGGCTGCACCAGACAACACGGAACAAGGGCCAGCGCTCCGGGCGCCCTCACTCCCCCCCCCCGCTGAGGACCCGCGCTACCTCGGGTGCGGAAGGCCTCAGAATGTGTAACAGCGTGCCGCACATGCCTCCCCAGGGCAAGTCAGTATCAGCACTCTCCCCTCCTCCATCCTCAGTGGTTTGGGCACCTGCAAGAGGACGACCCTCCTATAAAATATTTCACAAAAATCAAATTGCCCCTTGTCAACTGATGCTCGGCTTTTGAAGAAGAGTCATATGATAATTCAACCCTAAATAGCAGTTCGGAGCTAGAAAAATAACTTTAAAGTATGTATTGAATTTTTCTAAAGGCTGCTTACTCTTACTAGTATTTTAAAATTATTTCTCCCTGAAGCATGAACAGAAATTTCACAAAATGCAAATGTCAGGACACTTGAACTCAATAAATTCTCTTCTATTATCCCCCTCTTCCTTCCCTAAGCCTGGCCATCACTCAGCTCGAGAATTAAATCAAGTAAGAACCATCGCTAGCTTAATGCGAGCTCTCCCCTTGGCAGAAGGCTTAAGGGAGCCTAATGTATTATACACTGAAAAAAAAAAAACCTCTTACAAAAAAGCTGCATGACCATCACAGCTGCTAAATTTTCCCCTGGAAAAAAAAAAATGCATTCTGAAGTAAGTGGTGTGTTTTCTCCTTCTCCCTAACTGGAGATTTCCCTTGGTAAAAGTCAAGAGGACAGAGCCAGCATGCACATCACTCAGGGATCAATCAATTTTCTGGAGGCATTTTTCTCCATGAGAAAAGACCACCGCTTGCTCTAATCACTCTGGATCTTTTTGCCTGACATCACACTCGCTTCCTAAGGACAAACTAAATAACCAAGTTCCATGAACTGAATTCGCCTTCCAGCGCCCTGCCTTGACAAGGCGATGGAAAATATTTTAGCATCAAAGGCTGCTTCATCTATCAGTGGGTGACATTTTAAAAACAAAACAGGAAGAAGAGTGAAAAAAAAAAAAAAGAAAGCCCGGCTTCCTTGTTCTATATTGAGGTAATGAAGAAGGCACTTACCATACAAAACTCTTGTTAGTTTTAGTATTTTTTTAGAAAACCGAATGCGTCTATCAGGAGAAGCGAGGGTAGAAAACAGAAACCAGCCCAAGACCTCGGCGAGTGCAAACAGCCAGACGGCCCTTCTCACTCCCGCGGCACATCCACCTGCTCACGGACGGACGGGCCACTCACACCCGCGCCTGCGCCCCTCCCCCGGCCTGGAGACAATGTTTGCCAGATCTGGTCACAAGGTCAACCTAACTTCCAGGGGACAGGGAGATGTCCGGTCTGGAAAGCACCCCAAAGGACGGTGAATCCTGTCACGTGAGCACTGTAATGTGGGCTCCCAAAACCCGAGGCCCCAACATGCAGTCCCCAACACTAGCCACCCAGTAATGGCCCTGGGGACAGCTTTCCAGGGAGGGCCCTTCCCGGACCCACAAACCCGCATCTCGGGGGAGGAGCCCAGGCATCCAAAGCTCTCGAAGCTCCCACAGCCCGCACCGTCCCTGCCGCAGCCCAGCAGCGCCACGCCGGCCCGTGGCCCAGCCACGCTGAGCATGAGGCCCAGCCTCGGTGCCCCACCGCCGTGGGAGGAGGGGTGAGACTGGCGGCCTCCCTCAGTCTGGGACCCGGGACGTCCATGTGCAAGGATCTCGTGAACACAAACATCCGAGCACCCACCGCCCAGGGTCCTCATTCTGTGGCATCCACGTGGGGCCTGGGAATCTGCATTTGACTGATGACCTCCCCCGCCCCCCACACACCCCGACTTAAAATACACTGCGAGGGAGGTTCCCGTCCGTGACAGTTACTTTTATGTGTCCCTTTGGTTGAGCTAAGGGAAGTCCTGATTGCTTGAAAAACACAGTTTCTGGGCGTATTTCTGGGGGTGTTTCTGGAAGAGTCTAGCACCTGACGGAACAGACCACGGAGAGAATACACCCTCCGCAGCGCCTCCCCCAGGCTCAGAGGCTCAGCCGACTGCAAACAGGAGGAGGACGTGCAAATGCCCTCCTTCCCTCTGAGCTGGGCACCTGTCTTCTCCGGCTCTCGGGCAGCAGCGCCCCGACTCTCCCACCTCAGGACTCAGACTAGAACCCACAGCACTGACTCCCCTGGCTCCCAGGCCTCCCGCCACCAGACGGCAGATCAGGGGGTTTCTCCACCTTCATTAGAGAGCGAGCCAGTCCCGCAGCGGCCCCCCTCGTGCGGGTGACTGTGCCTCCCGCCTGTCCCTGTCACACCGGCCAAGCAGGCTCGGCCGAAGACGCAGACGCTCCTGCTGTGGTCAGGCCGTCATCTTGCCCTGCTTCCCACGTCTCTGCAGACGTCCCAGCTCCTGTGGGACGGGCTCCCAATCACCTTCAGTTTGGCACTTGCCAATTTGAGTCAATGTGTGCTCCCAAAAACCCTTGAAAAGCTGTCCTGTGCGTCAGTTTACCTTCTAACAGCACGTGGCTGGTGGCCGGGAGGATCAGAGAGACCAGGAGGGCGTGGAAATGACAATGAGGAGACAGGCCCTCGGTCCAGCGGTTCACACTGGGAACTCGTGCATTACTACCCTATGTAAATATTTCTCAGCAACAAATAAGCACAATAATAGAAGAAAACACAAAATCTTATTCTACTCCCTGGTCTTCCCCTGCGAGGGCAAATTCTGGAACACAGAGGAAGAGATTCTAAGCTGGTGTTGTGGGAAAAATGAGCCGACAGCTTCCTCTCTAGGACAGAAAGTGCTGTTTTCGCCACAGGATCCAAGTGATTTCTCCAGCATTTCATAGCAATCTGACCTATTTCATCCAGCTTTGCAGATGGCCCATTAGTGGAGATGCTGCCCCGATGCCTGAGCAGAACTGTTTCGCAGGCGCCCACGGTCACAGCAAACAGAGTGGCCCTCTGTGCGCCGCACGGGGCCCATCGTGGCCAGTCGCCGGGGGCGCGGGCAGCTGCCACGGTCACAGCTGGGCACACACCACACAGATGGGCAGGCGGGAAGCAGACGCCCGCGTGGCCCCGATGGACGGACACATGGGGACAGTTAGGAGCTGAATTAGCTGGAGTCACAGACAGGATGCAGACGGTCCCAGGGAGGTGGGACGTGCTTTTAGAAAGTGTCGCCGCTCCGTAAACATGGGGACCAGTCTTCTGTCCAGCCTTTGTGAAGGTTTCCTGCTGCATCAACGCGATGGGCGCCGAGGAGTCGGGGAGGAGCCCACCCCCCATCCAAGAGGCCCCAGCAATGAGGCCACCTGGAGACGGTCGCGGCTCCGAGGGAGGAGCCCGCCTGGTCCTGCTCAAAGTGCTCCCCCTCCCTGGGACCCCAGAGGGAGGCGGCTCCTCGCCCCTCACCACGAGAGCACCAGCCCCCAATCCCGAGGGAGGCAGCCCAACCCTGGCCTCCGGATTCCTGACACCCTGCAGAGAGCGGGGAGCTCAGCAGGGAGCCTTCCCATGATGCACTGGGGCTGAGGTCAAGCCGAAGAGGTCGGGGGTGCTTCTGGCCAAATCTCAGCAGGGGCGGACTTCCTGGAGCCCCTGCCTGAGGAAGAGACGGCCAGCTGGCCCGCCCTCAGGGGCCGGCATGGGCCCAGGAGGCGACGTCCAGACCCACATCCTCTGCGGCCCCTGCCCCTGCACCTGCTCGGAGGGCTGAGGGAGAGGGTCCACGAGCCCCGCCCGGTCCCTGAGAAAGGTGCTCCCCTTGCAGACGAGGGCCCCGGGTCCCCGCCCCTCACAGCCCTGGGAAATCCCGAGACAGCTCTCGGTTCCGGGCTGCTCCCAGCTCTGCAACCTCCCCACTCCCACCGGAGCGGGGAGGCCCCAGGGGCACGGCCCAAAGGACCCCTCTCGCTCAGCCCCTCCTGAAGCCTCACCCCGCCTCCCTCCTCCTCCAGGGGAGGCGACCACGCCTCTCCTGGGTATTCGTCGCACTGACCCTCCGAGGTGCCTCCAAACCATCACCCGCCTCCGACCCCCACCAAAGATCTGAACCCCACCCAAGAAAGTCTTGCCCCCTACCGCCTTCCCACGGGCCGGACAGACACCCGGATGGAAAATTAAAATGGTGCCGAAGATCAACGTTGTCTGAACATGAACCCAAGGACGGCCCCACGCAGGGAATCGACTGGAGGGGTCTCTGGCCTGAAGACGGGACCACAGAGTCTGTGTCCTCTCAGCCCGAGCACGGGGAGGAGGAGACACTGCCCTGAACACGGCACGCCGTCCTTGTGCGGGTCCGCTGTCCGAATTCACCCTGCTTCTAACCCAGAAGGGTCAGCAGGAGATTTAAATTAAGGTGGTCCCTGGCAGTGACGCCCGGGACAGAGGAGGGGCAGGCGCGGAGCTGCTCTGGAGGAAATCCAGCTCGCCCGGCTCTCAGAGACCCCACAGAATTCAGAGCAGGGGCCTCTCATCTCCAAGCCAGGAAATAAATCGCCGTGAATGAGAAGTGGCCAACGCACCAGGGGCAGGCGGGGAAAGCCCGTGTGATTGATGGCTTAAAGAACAGAAGGGAGACATCGGAGCAAAGAGCAGAGCTGAATAATAGAGTTTCTGGAGATGAAAAATATGATGATTAAAATTAAAAACTCTGGTCTCCACGCCCAGAATGCGCAGTTCCTCCGGCTCAGGCTCACAGGAGTCCCTGACATTATCCGTCAAGAAACACCAGAAGATTCTGGAGGGTAGAGAGAAGGTACCAGAGGGGGCCCTGGAGACCCGAAGGCGCCCCTGGGTTTCCTTCCTGCCGTGCTCGCTCCAGCTGTGAAGCCCAGTCCGCCAGCGGGAACAGCGCCAGGAGCCGACAGGAAGCTCAGCACGAGTGTGGTCGGCAGTCACAGGATGGGCCCCGGGACTGGGACGGAGCCCCAGCCAGACAGAGGCCTACAGGGGCGCGGGGGTGGGGTGGGTGGTGGGAATCATCAGTCAGGCGTCCAATTTCAGCTCAGGTCATGATCTCACGGATCATGGGTTCGAGCTGCACATCAGGCTCTGTGCTGTCAGTGTGGAGCCTGCTTGGGATTCTCTCTCTCTCTCACTCTCTGCCCCTCCCCTGCTCGTGCTCTCTCTCAAAACAAATACATACACATTTTTAAAAATTGTGAAGGTATTTATTTTTGAGAGAGAGAGACAGAGCACAAGCAGGGGAGGGGCAGAGAGGGGGGGAGTCGCAGAATCTGAAGCAGACTCCAGGCATAGTCCGACATGGGACTCGAACCCACGAACTGTGAGATCATGACCTGAGCCAAAGTCAGACACTCAACCGACCCAGTCACCCAAGCACCCCGACACAGAAACATTATTTTTAACAAAGACAGAAAGTTTACACACAACAACAGCTTTCCTCCAGCCCTGGGGAAAACCGGCCCCACCCCCACCCAACCAGCCAAGGCCCAGGCAAGCCAGATTTGTACCTTCCCTGGGCAGTGACGGGGGGCCTCCACCGCTGCTGGGGGGTCAACGCAGAGCCGGCAGGGAGCCAGGACTCTGATCGGCACCCAGCAGCACCCTCCACCCCTGTGGAGCTCCCAGGAGGCGAGGAGGAGTCCCACAGCCCACACCCCGGCTGGTGGGTCGGGGGACATCGCCTCCTGGCAGTGACCCCTGGTGCTGCCCTGCACCCTGGAGCCACACGTGTCCCCCCAGCTCCCGCCTGGTCACTGACACAGATAATGACGCGCAGTCCACTCTCCAGGGAAGAGGACTCAGCTCCCCTCTCAATGGGGCAAGCATCTAACCACTCACACCACCGCAGTGTGTGGATAATGGCAACAAAAATACAAAGTATTAAGAATAAATGTAACAAATTGTTCACATACCTCATGCAGAAAATCAAGAAAACTTGACTGGGAAGAGGTAGAGATGATGTCGAGAAGCAGAGATACAAATCAAGGCCTGAGAAAACCTCAAGGTCCTGATGTGCTTATCTCTCTTCAAATCGATCTACAAATTCCAGCCAAGTCCGACCAAAATCCCAACACGTTTGTCCTTAATATGGAACTTGAGGATTATTCTAAACCACACACTGAAGAATCAACAGCTAAGGAGAGCGAAAACGCTTCCGGAAAAGGATAACGTGGTAGCAGGGGTAGGAGCACTTCCTCGACCAGATATGCAAACATATTATGACCATAAACGCGTCCTTTCCCTGGAGGAGGAACTGGACACGAGGGAGGTCCTGGGGGCGCGGGGGACACTGGACCCCCGAAGCCGCATCCTGGGGGCCGAGTGCGCACAGCGGCATCTACCCTGCAGGAAGCCTGGCGTCCCCCACAACTTGCACGGGTCCCCATCAAGGCTGCACAGAAAGGGGGCCGCAGGGGTCCATCCGTGAGAAGCTGCTGCCCGTGCACCAGAAGGAAGCCTGGAACACGGGAAGGGCAGGATCGCAGCTCCCCGGGGCCCGGCCGGCAGTGAGCGGCACACACGGACCACGCAGTATCGCACAGCAGGAAACGCAGACTGCCGTGTGCATGGATGGAGATGAACCGCAAAGTCACAAGTCGGTGGGGCGCCGGGGTGGCTCTGTTGGTCAGGCGTCCGACTCAATTTCAGCTCGGCCCTGACCTCACGGTCCATGGGATCGAGCCCTGCATGGAGCCTGCATACAATTCTCTCTCTGTCTCTCTCTCTCTTTGCCCCCCCCCCAAAATATCAAGCAGTAAATACATAGAAATCAAAAATTACAAAGTCAGGCAGAAAAATAAACAACCTCCAGACTGTATAATTATGCTTCTTAACTTCAAGAAGAGAGAAACATAAATGATTCGGCGGTGCCCACGTGCATGGCCTGACTTAGGGGGAAGCGGGGGTTACGTTCCATTTCAGGACCGTGTTTGGCCGGTGGGGAGCTGGGGGAGGGGAGGGGGAGCCAGGCCGGGAAGCAAGGCAGGAGGGGGGCCGACTTTCCCATTTCCAGGGACAGGGAAGGCCCAGGAGGTGGGAATTTCAGCACCAACACCAGGATGGTCTTGGGCAGACAGCTGGCCACTGCACACCGAGAACATCCCAGGTTCCAGAACACTGTGACTTGAGCCCGCTCGTGCTCCGCTTCGTCACTGTTTTCTTAACTGGGCGCAGCAGGTTAGGTGGTGAACCGCCCCCACCCTCCAGCAAAGGCATGCCCAAGTCCTAACCCCCGGGACCTGGGATGTGGCCTTACTCGGGAAGAGGGTCTTTGCAGATGTAAATAAACAAAGGCTCAGGGAGCCTGGGTGGCTCAGTCAGTTGAGCGTCAGACTTGGGCTCAGGTCATCATTTCACGGTTTGTGGGTTTGAGCCCCACGTCGGGCTCTGTGCTGACAGCTCAGAGCCTGGAGCTGCTTCCGATTCTGTGTCTCGCTCGCTCTCTGTCTCTCCCCTGCTCGCACTGTCTCTCTCAAAAAATAAATTAAAAAACATTTAAAAAAGGCTCTTGAGAGGAGATCTTCCTGACTAACCAGGTGAGCCCTAAACACAATGACAAGTGTCTGAAGGAGGCAGGAGAGAAGACAGCAGACGAGGAGGTTTGTGGAGATGGAGGCAGAGTCTGGGGACACGGGCCACCTTGGAGCCCCGAGGGAGGAGGGCCCTGCTCACACCTTGACTTCTCTTGTTCGAAGCCCCTCAGTTTGGGGCAACTGGCGCAGGAGCCAGAGAGGCCAGGACTCCGGCGCGGGTGCTCCAGCCTGAGGCTTTGCCGGTCCCACAACACCGGCCCTTCTCCAGAGCAAGAGCGCCTTCTCGTCACTTAGAACCTTCCAGAGCTTGGAACGAGTCTCGGCACAGAGAAACGAAGGGTTTCTCTTACAAGAACAGAAACAGGATCTGGTTAAACTCTTGCTGTATGAGAAAATGGCTAATCAGCCGACAGAGAAAAGTGTGGACAACAAAGGAAATATTCTCTTTGTTCTCAAGATAAAGTGGGACCCAAGCGGCAGCGTGGCTGTGGCCCAGGCGGTCCGCCAGGGCCGCGGCAGACACGGTGCCTGCCCCGCACTCCCCAGGCCCCTCCCGAGTCTCTGTACGGCTCTAGGCTGCGCCTGACCAGGCTCTGACGGCAGCGACCCTCCACACCGTCCCGCTGTGTCCTCCACATGTCACCTCCGCCCCCGGGGACCCACACACCTGCCGTGTCCCCAGGATACTTGGAATGCTTCTACTCAGAAAACCCAGGTCCCAGGAAATCCCCCCGCACCTGCTCCCTGGGAGGTCTCGCTGGCTGGACGACCACCTGGGCCCCATTCTGTGCCCTCTGCACTCCTGCGCACCCCCACCCGGCCCTGCCGGGCCACATCAAACCAGGAAAGCCCCAGGCAGGAGCAGACAGCTCTGCTCTGCACTGGCCACAAGTCCTTCCCGACCCCATCTCCAGGCCTGTGCTGGTAGCGAGGGGTGAGCCGTGAGGAGGGAGGGAGGCCCCCTCGCTCTGCAGCCCCTGCCCCACGTCTGCCACCCGGTGGGGACGTCCTGCCCTCCCCGCCTTGTGAAGTGGACGGGAGTCACACGCTCTGCAGAAAGCGTTCCGTAGGCGGCTGGCCCAGGCAGAGGAGACGCTGCGAATGCGTGTCCACACTCACGGTGTCTGTGTCCGTGCAGCACGCTGAGACTTCCCGGGAGACACCGGAGGGCTCTGCAAAGTGAAAGAGCAAATCAGCGCAGAGTCAGGTGCACCGCTGTATGAACTGCAACCATCTAGTATGTTCATGGACGGCTAAACCTGCCGCATTTGCAGCACAGCCCCTGCCCTTGCGGGAGCCGGCACACGGTTCACACCGCCAGCGAGGGGTCCGCACCAGCGCCAAAGGGTTACCATCCCGGCACCGTTGGACTCCGGGATGTGTGAGCGGCGCACTCCCCTCTGTGGGACCCCCAGTAACGCACAGAGGGCACACCGCGCAGCGCAGCGGGAGCGTTTCCCCCCTGCGCCCCAGTCTGAGCAGAGGGTGGGGCGTGCCGGGGGGCGTGGCCCCTGCGGGGGCCTCTCGGCTCCTGGGAACGGGCACCGGGCGTTACCCCAGCTTTCGAATCCCTCACCCCATCCACGAACTAGTGAACGTGAGTCACAGAGTCATTTTCCAAAGGAACCTTCTCCATCCTCACGCTCCTCCATCACAAACTGCGGCGCAGGCCCGGGTCCGCGTGTGCGGCGGGGACCGTCTGTCCTGCCTGCTGAGCCAGAGCCCCGGGGGCCCCGCGCACCAGAGACGCGCCACCGTCCCCGACCTGAGCCGCCCGCGTGCCAGAAGCAGCTCAGGGCCGCCCCCGAGCGAGTCTCGGAAACTGGACGCTGGACGGAGGCCCAGCAGAAGCCGGTGGCGAGCGGTGACAGCACTTCATCACGAAACGGACTCGCAGGTTCAGAACGCCAGTGGGTTACGTCGGCCCCGCGGACAGCCGTACGGCTCTCATGTGCTTCAGGTCAAGGTTTCGTTGAGACGTTTCCAGCATTTTCTGGTCCAAGCGGGGCTGCCTGCACTGTCCAGGGCGGGGCCTTCCTGAGGGACGGGTCCTCTGATCTGGGAAGGGCTTTCTCTGAGCAACCCCCTCCCCCGCTGTCACCCAGGCCTCTGGGTGTCCTGTGTCCACTTGGACCCTGCACACACCCAGCCGGGGTCAGTCCTTCCCCACCCAGCACCCCCACCCCACCGCTCCCCCGAATGCATTTTTCTCCCTGCAGCTGGGAGCAGCGTGAGCACCAGCCCCCACCCTGTGGCCCCACGACCCCTGACAGCCAAGGAGCTGGGCTCTTGGTCCTGAAGAGGAAGGAAGTCCCCGGTGCCGCTCTCCCAGGAGGTCCCGGTCCAGACCGTGGGCAGCTCAGCGCCTCCCCTAGATAAACAGCCAAAACGAAAGGCCGTAGAAGCACATGGCGGCCCCTACCCCTGCTCCCCCTGCTCTGGGAGGGACACCCGGCCGCCTCTGCCCCGCCCCCAGTTGCACTCCAGCCCCCAGCTCTGGCACGTGATCCCGCGTACTCTGACTTTCTGTCTTGGCAAACCCACCTTCTGGGCGGTTCCAGTGGGGGAAGCATGGACGCCCCCATGGTGCTGCCTGGACACGGCCCACCCCCAGGGTGTTGGGAGCTCTCTGAACTCACTGGTTGAGTGAGAATTCCCAGTGAGGGGACGGCAAGTTTGCAGGGTCTCTTGCCACCAGGCAGCAACCAAACTCTACCCTCTTGTAACTATCATTTCTGCTTGGGCACCAAACCTCAGAGTGCTTTGCTGATTCGTGACAGGAGCGGCCTGTCCCCTGCCCTGTCCCTGAGGCGTGACTGCACCTGGTCAGGGAAAAGATGAGTCAACTAGATGCACCCTAATGCGACTAAGACAAACAACATATAATTTTCCTCCTAGCTGAGCAATTAACTGATAACTCAACTACGTTCTAGGCCTGGACGTCATTGCAAAAGTCACTACTGCGATAAATGTCAAAAATGTATCTTTCGTCGTTGGGACTGTGAGAGCAGGCATTGTGCCTCCTGGGGATCCTGTTTTTCTGGGAACTTTCTCTTAGAGCTATAACAGCCTAATGACCCTTACTCATGAAAAACTACCTTTACTAAACAATGCTGTTTGCTTCATGGTTCAAGGCGGCTTTCTTGGGGCTATACCGGAGGTTTTGTATATCTTGGTCTTATGCATCCTATGGAAAAATACCCGCCCTTCCCATGTGATAGCGTCAGGCCCGTAGCTAAGTGTTTACGACAATCATTAATACTAAAATTGTAACTTCTGCAGAATCCATGTTCTGGAAAATTTGCAAATTATCTGAGAAATCATTTACTAAACACACGCTGCTCTTTCTGCTCCTGTGCCTTTCACTGTAAATAAGGCTAGAGAATCAGGCAGAGCAGAGACGCCTGCCTGGTGATCAGGAAGGAGCCTGAGGCTCTCTCAGGTTCTCTCGTGCCGACACCGTCCGTCCTTCAGGGAGCCCTGGACCTGCTGGGGCTGGACTCCGGCGCCAGGGAGCACCCCGCACGGGGCGTCCGCAACGCTTCAGTTTGGCTTTGGAAGCAAGGTTGGTACCATGCAGCCTGTTCACTCCTGGGTTCCTAGTAGGTGCTCAAGAAACGCGAACTCCCACAGCCACCTGCCCCAGAGGTGGCAAGGTCAGGGTCCAGGGCTCGGGCTTCGTCCTGCTTTGTGCTTCATAGAACAGAGGGAAAGAAACGCGAAGGCAGGAATGACAGCCACAGACCATTACCTATGATGCCAGGCCGTTCAGTCGCTATTTTTAGAAAAGCGCCTCCATTCCACTCTGGAACTCTCTGCTTTGCACTTAGGGAGCAGCGTCACATACCAGGGCCCGGGAGGTCCTTGCGAAGCACTGAAGAGAAATTATCATCCGACATGTACACACACAAACATGCAGAAACACGTGTGCCCAAGCACACGTATACACACATGTGTATATGCATATGTGGGCACACGTGAACGTATGTGCACACACGCCCCGTGTGAGAGGGCGTGCCGACACCAGTGCCCCTGCGCACACACAGCCCTGCAGAGTCAGACTCTGTGCGCTCGTACAAGCACACACACACACGGAGCCTCCGGTAGAAGTGTGTGCCGAGGCACGACGGCTAAGACCGCTCAGGCTCTGGATGGACACGGCTCCCCGGACAGGCAAGGCCGGTGCCCACAGCCGGACAGTGACCCTGTGGAGACACTGACCCTCTGTCTCCCAGCCCAGCCCTGGAGCCAGGCCCCACCCCCCACCGGAAAGGAAAGTGGCCCGAGGTTTGATTGAAACTCGAAAATGCATCCTGTTATCTCCAGGCCAGTTTTTATTCCTCCATCTATATGGTAATATAGCTCAACTTTGCTTCTTATAGAAATGTTCAAACACGCGTGAAAGAGAGAAAGCAATCTAACGATCCCCGCGGACCCATCACCCGAGTCCCGCCCGCCCCGCATCTTCCCCGCATCTCCTCCCTCCCGTAGGGCCAGGCGGGGGCGGAAGTGAGGTGTGGAGGCCAGGCAGCACCGGGCGCCTCGCGAGTGTCTAACTAGCAAGCGTTAGTAACGGTAACGACGCCAGCTCTGTCTGCATGGACTTTCCGCACAGGCGGAGACCTGCGCCCCGGGTCGCAGGGCGTGGGTCCCCGGCCTTGGCTCTCCTCCTGTGACCCCGCTGAACCGGGCGAGGCGGCTTCAGAGCCGGGAGGACCCCCACGCCGCCCCCAGCCACCACGTGGCTTCCTGGAAACCTAAGACTCGGAGTGGTGGGTGTTTGAACTCCGAGCCATGAGCCGTCGCACCGAGAAACAAACCCCCGCGAGGCGTCCTTCGTGTGAGTTGAGCCAGCACATGTCTGAAAGCACCTTCCATTACGTCTGAAAGTCTCTTTTTTCAAACTTTGTTTTTTTTTTTAAACGCCTCCTTTGGCCCCGCAGGACGGGACTCACTCGTTGGAGCCGGCAGCAGGGACGTCGCATTAGCCCCGCCCGGTTCCCGCGCGGACCGGCTCTGGCTTCAAGCATGTTCTGCGCACCGAGTTCTCAGTTCGAGGCCTGCACAGGCGTGTGGTCGGAGGGGAGGGGGCCACACCTCACACACCCGGTCACCGAAAGCCATGCGTCCAAACGCCCAGGTGTCACCCACAGCCCCCTCTGTCCCCTCACAGCCCCTGGGCACAGGTCTGGCCGTGTGCAGTTCAGAGCTTCTCACGAGGAACAGTGGCCTGCCGTTGCTGAGCATAGAAGAGCAGGTGTCCGCAGAGACCCCTGGAGGGGTCCTGGGACTCTCCAGGGACCCCACAATCGTGTCCCTAGTCCCCCGAGGCTGGTGGCCGAGCAGGGAGCGGCTTCGAAGTTACAGATGAGAACCTGAGCTGGGACAATGCACCCCCGCCGGCCACCAACAAGAGTGGAAGAGGAGTGTTAGAACCTCGTGCCCCACGTGCCCCGTGCCCTGCACCCCTGCATCCCACGGTCCCCATGCCCCACACCCTGGGGTCCCACTTGCCCCTGTGCCTCACACCCCCATGCCCCACGTGCCCCAGTGCCCCGCACCCTCATGTCCCAAGGGCCCCCGTGCGCCCACCCTATGCCCACACCCCTGTTGACACGCTCCATCCAGAGCCAGATAACACAGGGCGAATCCCCCACGGGTGATGTCCAAACTCAGCAGGCTGCGCCCTCCACCCTCCCCTGCTCCTCTGCCTCCAAGCTCAAGCCTGTCTCCATGTTTTGTCCCTGAGGGCAGTTAGGAGAATTACTACAGAGTGGCTGGGAACCCGGCCAGAGGAGGGGCAGGAGGCTCAGTGCTCCGGGATTAAACTCAATGAATCATAATTCGGTGTTTCCAGCTACAGAACAAGTGTGCTCCGGGCAGGGGCAGGGGCGTGCGTTTGCCGTCCCAGATGTACTGACCTTAGAAAACGCTTTGGCACAAAGTCTGCCCGGCGCCGACTCCCCAGCCGTCCGTCCCCAGCCGGCAGGCGCTGTTATTCTGGTGCAAGCAGGTGCCTGGTGCCGCACGCAACTCCCCGGCCAAATTAAACATTCAGTAAACACTGGGCGCACTGAATCATAATGCCGCCCACCAGCGTGGGGCTTCCCCCCGCTCACAAACCGTTCCTTCACCACGAGCTCCTTCCCATTGATGTGTCCAGAGAAATCGCCATTCTCCCCGTGGCTGGCGACCGCCCTCAGTCACGACTGGGCCCCTGTTCTTAATGGCAGGCTTTACACAATGACAGCTGGATTAGAGGTGAGTGGCCATTCCATTCCCAGCGCAGCCTTTTTACAACTTTCAAAGAATGTTTAAGATTCCTTCAGTCGAGCCTCAGGCTACATGTGAATTTTTTAGGAAAGTAAACAAAAACTGTGACTTCCATTTGGGAATTAGTGAGGAAGGAACAATTCACCGCTTGGCTTTCAAGTAATGGCCCAGGAGCCGGCTTCGCCCTCGCTGCAAAGCGGCCCCCAGGCCGACGCCCCCCAGGCCGACGGGACAGACCTCTCTCTCCAGACGGATAACCCTCGGAGAGCTAAGTGAGGGGTAAGGCAAGGCAGGTGTCTCCTGCGTCCGGAGGGGCTGCCCTGCTCAGACGGGCTGGAGGACCCAGGGCTCGCCAGGGGCCCTGAGAGGGCGCGGCACCCAGGCCGCCATCACCCCGGGCAGGCGGTGCTTAAGCCCCTGCTCTCACACGGTGACTCCTTTTCTAGAGCAGCTAAAGTCCTGTGATGGTTTGTTCTCGTCTCCGAGCTCACAGCGCACAGGAGCAGGACCTTCCCAGCCTTACAGCTTGGAAGCAGCTGCAGAGATTTCCAAGTACCGGTGCCCAGGGCTCACCCCCAAAGGGTGTGACTTAGCTGACCCGGGGTGTGACTGCCCCTCGGGAGTGCTGCTCAAGGGCGCAGCCTAGGTGCAGTCTTTTGTTGTAAGAGCTGCCACGGGAAAGCAACTGAGCGGCCGCTTTGCCTGGAGAGCTGCGAACACTGACACCCCCCCCCCCGCCCCCCGCAAACCTGGGATGACCGAGCCATTTGACAAGCACCAGCGGCCATTTTATTGCGGGTCAGATAACTGATCCAGGCGCCACCAGGACTGACGACCCCCACTCTCAATCTGGACTGTCTCAAACCGTAACGCCTCACCATGGAATTCCAGCATCCCCCTCCCCACCGAAGCAAACAGCCAATTGAATCCTGCCACCGTCCAAAGATGACCCTACGTGGCTATCGGCCCACCTGGGCTCAAACCCGGAACTTCTGCACCCATAAAAGACCTTGCTCTCCCGTATCAGGCGCGACTTCCCTGACTCCCCACTCCCGAGTCACAGAACCTCGCCCGGGAATTGCAGACTCCAATAAAGGCCTTCTTGGCTCCATAACGTGGTCTCTTTGTCCTCCCATCTCTGTCTCCATCTATTAAACCTTACATTTGTTAGGGGTGGTGTCCCTGGGACACCAAGTCTGGGGGTAAAGGAGGAGGGGCAGGGGCAGAGAGAGAGAGAGAGAGGGAGGGACGGAGGGATGGAGGGGGGAGAGGGAAGGCCAGGAGGAGGAGGAAGGGAGGGAACGGCCTGGGAAGCAAGATGAATGGCCTGGACCCCGGAACAAAGCCCCTGGGGAGCAGAAGGCGCCCCGTGTGTGTGCTCCATGCCTGCGAAGGACATAAAAGGAACAGAAATTCAATAAAACAATAGTCACTCAAAGGCAAGATTATAAAACAAGAAAATAAGATGGGAATGGAAATTACATACTCCAGGAAACAAACTGACCAAAGCACCATCATTACGGAAATACTGGGTGAAGTCAAAGCATCCGGAGAGGGGCTGCCCGCGGGTAGCGTGGAAGGAAGGCCCAGAGCGGGGGAGGCGGGGGAGGCGGGGCCGGGGCCGGGCCGAGAGGCGGGTCGTGGGCAGCAGTCATCAGATGTAGGGAAAGCTGGCCTCCCCAAAACCGAGAGCCCAAAGTGCAGAGCCCGGGGCTCAAAGACACAAGGAAAGGTCTCGTGGAAGCATCGTGGGAATCCACAGGCCGGATCTCACACCACGTTTCAGGGTAAGACGGTACGGAACCATCCACAATGAGACACGTCCTGTTTAAGGCACGGGTTTAAGTTTAAAGAAATGATTCTTGGGCCATCGCGGCAAATACAGAATTGACCTGCCAAGGTCGGCACCGTGGAGACATTGGGGCAGTCACCCCGAGGTTCCGAGGGAGGAGGCGTGGCTCCGATCGCAGTGTCCCTGTCTGACAATAGATAAGAGGCTCACAAACACGAAGAATCTCAGGAATCCACAGCCACCAGGAGCCGTTCTTGGAAAACCCGCTCTGGCACAAAACCCAGCCAACGGGAAAGACCTCAGCACCACCGCACGCGGCGCCCTCAGAAGAAGGCGGTTGGAGTAGTGAAAGGGGCAGACATCCCCAGTTCCCACGGCCTCCGGGAAGACGGTACCTGGGTTCTTCCAGGGAAAAGTCGGGCAGCGAATCCAGGCAGCCAAGAAACGAACAGAGACACTCTGGAAACGGGCGGCTTGCACCAAACGGACTGGAGGTAGGGGGTGAGCCCCCCGAACACAGACCCAAGACCACACGTGTGGGAACCAGCCGCACAGTGAGCGCACGCGCCGGCAGCATGGACGTGTCACCACCACTGAGGCGTCTCTCTGGATCTGTCCAAACAGAGGAGCCACCAAGAACGGGGAAACAAAAACATGTGGTTTGGACAACAGCCTCCACCCTGGCCATCCGCACAGGGATCTTCATAACCCTGGAGCCGTTGTTGCGTCACCAGTGTCTCTTTTAATGAGAAAGATCTGAAATATGAAGTCGGGGCACTGACTCGATTTCAGCTCAGGTCATGATCTCACAGTTCGTGGGTTTGAGCCCCACGCTGGGCTCTGCACTGACAGAACGGAGCCTGCTTAGGATTCTCTCTCTCCCTCTCTTCCTACCCCTCCCTGCCCTGAAAATAAATTAAAAAAAAAAAAACTTTAAAAAAGATATCTGGAGTCTGCCGTCTCTTCAAGATTACTTGCGTTTCTCTTACCTTCATGCAAAATTAAATTTAATACATCTTCTCAAAGATAATATATAAAGTATCACCTCATCTTAACTGACAGCGGGCTCCCTGTACCAGCCCCTGACCCAACACGCAGCCTCCTCCCTTCCATGGGCACCTGTGCAGAGAGACGCCCCCAAGTACCTTGAACGACATTCCCCAAATGTCCGCCAACCGCACTGGGCCGGGCCTCGCTGCCTGATGCACCATCTCCTCTTTATTCCAACCCTTTTAGAAGATCATATGTTTCCGTTCCAAAACCAGAGAAGTTAACAAAAAAATCTTAAACGTCTTCCACAAATGAAAACTATAAAATCCCAACTGCCAGGTTGGTTCCGTCTCCAGGCTGAGCCCCTTTCCCCGCCTCCGAGGCCCTCCTGAACCCAGAGCCTCCCCGAGTCTGCACCTGCTTCCTCGGCCCACAGACAGTGAGCCCGGGAACCGCAGCAGAGGCCAGACTCAGGGAGCCTGTCTCTGGTTCCCACATGCCCCTGACCATGGAGCATGGAGGTCCTCTGTCTCTGTCTCTGTCTCTCTCTCTCTCTCTCTCTCTCTCTCTCTCTCTCCCCCCCCCCTCTCTCTCCCGGCTCCCGCATACCGCCTGACCATGGAGGTCCTCTCTCTCTCTCTCTCTCTCTCTCTCTCTCTCTCTCCCGTCTACCAGGCAGTCAGCACATACTAGATGCTTTAGTGAAAGGTGATTAAAAAAAAAAATACAAGGTAGTGTTATGAAAACGTTATGCCCACAGATATGACAGTATAGCTGAAATTATTTTCTAGCCAAATTCAAAATGCAAAGTTCACATGGCAAATGCTTGCCAAGGGTTTTCTGTTTTCTGTTTTTTAATGGAAGAGAAGTTTCCAGCAGGAAAAACCATGCACGTGAGCACAAGGGGCCTGATCCTGAGGAGCAAACACAGGACGCCCTAGAGGACCGGACGCAGAGCAAACCCTCTCCCGGTTCTTGGCTCGACCTCGAAGCTGGCAGCCCCCGGTCCCCTGCTCTGGTGAGACGGAGGGGCCAGACGCGGTGCGGCTGCGTCCTGGGTCAGTCTCTCATCTGTCCGGATCCAAGTCCAGGCTCAGAAAGCAGTTCTGGAAAAACGTGGACCTAAGGGACATATCATGATGTCCTTGATACCAGAGACCCTAGAGTTGGGGGCAGGGGCTTGGGCGGGGCTCTCTCCAACAGGCCTTCCAGTGTGGGCTCCTGTCTTAGGGAGCCATTCTGCACTGGGGGAGGGGCACTTTGCACCGCTACCCACTGGCCTCCCGCGACCCACCTGGCAGGTGCTTTCATCCCCAAGACAGGTTTGGGGCTGGGGGGCAGGACACCCCCTCAAAGGGCTGGCTGATGTGGGATGGAAGCACAGTTGGCTTCGGACACTGGGATGGGGTAGGAGGGCAGGGTCTCAGTTTACAAGTTCCAGAGTAGTTCCTCCACACTGGGCTGGACTCACCTCTACCCAGAACCTCAGGATGGGACCTAATTCGGAAGTAGGTTCTTAGCAGACGTTCCCTGGCGAGTCAGGGTGAGGCCCCGCAGTACCAGGGTGGGCCCTAAGTGCGAAGCCTGGTGTCCTTACAGGAGGAAGAGGACAGAGACACGCACAGGACAGGCTGTGTGACACCAGAGGCAAAGACGGGAGGTCGGCTGCTGCCAGGAAGAAGCCGGTGAGGACTCAGGACCCTCCCTTTGAGGGAGCCCTGGTGTGGACCCCAGGGTCTCAGACTTCCCGGCCACAGGACGTGAGGGAGTTTGATCTGCTGCTCGAGCTCCCCGGTCCACGGCCCCGCCACTCTCCTCTGCGGGCAGGCGCGTGGAGAGACGCATTTGCGGGACCGTCCCCTGAGTGTGGGGGCAGAGGGGCGAGTGAATGTGGCCGACGGCTGCCTCTCCTATCACTGCCGTGCCTTCAGCTGTTTCACTCGGCCCGCCCTCCTGGACAAGTTCTAGAACTTTGCCCGGCATGTTCGGCTATCAAATTCCATCACAGGACAGGCTGCTTCATCTCCCTTCTCCACACGACGTGAATCCCACCCCAGGTACCCGCCTGGCCCCGCGGTGGGAGCCTGGGCACGACCCCACCTGCCCGCCTGTTTGGGGCGCTCGGGAGCAGCAAACCCTCCCCAGGCCCCCCCGGCCCTGCAGGGCGACTGCCCCTTCCCCGGCTCTCAGTGCCCTCCCCAACTCACCCCTCCGCAGACAACTCCCTGCGGGCCCCCGCTTTCCTCAGGCCTGGGTCCTGGGACACAGCTCTGGACAAACAGGCCCGTGGACTCACTGGTGTGAGTGTCGGGGCCGGCCAGAAGCTTCCGTCTCCCCTCTCTGCTGAGCTGCCCTCCTGTCACAGGTCAGGCTGGAGCCCGCCGACGGGGTGCGTGGGGAGGGTGACCCTTCAACTGCAAGGGAGGAGGAAGTGAGGGCTCACACTGACTGGCCGGGCTGGAGGGAGGAGGGCAGGGGGAGGGCTGACCTCTGTGCTCACTTGGGGGAGGTTTTGTGCACCTGCTGCCCGCAGTCTCCACTGCCCAGTGCGGGTGGCCACGTGGCTGACAGGCCTGGCTTTCTGGGGGGTGGGTGCTTGGCCCCCTGCTGTGGGTTGAATTGTGTCCCCAGAAAAGATGTGTTGAAATTCTCACCCCAGGACCTCAGAACATGACCTTATTTGCAAACAGGGTCTTTACAGAGGTGACCAAGGTAAGACGAGGGTCCCTAGTCCACACATGAGGACGCCCCCACCCCACCTGGAGCTTAGAGACCACGCGTGCGGACCGCTGGAGCGACACTGGGCTGCCGGCTGACCCGTGCCTTCTTCCTTTCATCGGCTGATGGCGTTTAGTAACTGTGAGTCTACTTGTCGGCTCCCACCGGCCAGACCCAGGACTGGGGTGTGGAGAGAGCCCAAGACATCCCCAGGGAGGCAGAGGGGAGCCACGTGCCCGTGAGAGGCTGAGTCCCTGGGTCTCGAGCTCTGAGACCACAGGTCTGTCTGCTGAGGTTTTCCTTCAGAGCACAGCCAGCCTGTCCCAGCTGTGGGGACTCTCCACAGCCACAGAGCAGACTGTCCTGGCCTAGGTGGGTTTACGTCCCTGGCAACCAAGTAACTCTCGGCAAGAGAAGCCACTTCTCTCCCCTACTGTGGTGCCCCGGGCTCAGGAGCCGTAACGGAGCTCTGCGTCACCTGCGGAAGGACCAGGGGGCAGGCACTGTCCCGGGCATGCTGTCCTGCCCTTTACGGATCAGACACCAACTCAGACATGGTCAGACTTCGAGGCACACAGAGGACCAGGAGGAAATAAGGACCGACCCCTCTGAAGGTGAGCGAACACGGAGCCGGGCTGCCCGGGCCACCAAGGCACCCGCTGGGGCCCAGTGCTGGCTGGGCCTCCGCTCGGGCCTGGACCCCAGCTGGCCGGTTCCCAGGGAGCCCTGCGGTAGTCAGTACCGACAGTCCCCCAGACGGGGGTGCGTCCCGGAGGAGTGAGCCGGTTCACGGTGCACACAGCAATGAGAGCAGCTTCCAGAAGACAGAGGACCTGCAGACGGGGCCCTGTCTTCTCGCAGTCGCCTGGTCCCGGGCCTGGCGGGAAACGGTGCTCACACTGAGCATTTCGAAGCACTGTCGCTCAGCCCCCCAGGCAGGGCCGCCCCGCCGGCTCAGCAGTCCTGGAGGCCGGGGGTCCTGACGTGTCAGAACAGCACGTAAGCAGCCGCTCAGGCAGCAGCAGACCCCCCAGAGGGGCGGACACAGAGGAGTCTGGAGGCAGAGACACCTGCGGGCTGTGAAGAGCGAGGCCACCCTCCCAGGTGACTCGAGGGACACGCCCCGGGCCGCCAGCCCGACAGCCACCGGGCCCACGAGTGGCCCATCGCGCTGATGAATCCCGGTGCCCGAGGACGCTCTGCCCCCAGCACGCCATCCGTGGCCCGGGCCCTGCGCTCCCCTCCTCTTTTCTCCCTAAAGACTATTTTTTTTCCGCTCCAGCTGCTGTTTCTAAAAGACTGATGCTTCACTCCATCAAGCATCTTTAGTTGTTCTTGAGGCGGGACCAGGATCACCAGTGACGTGTCCGGGGCTCCGACCTTCCTCACGGCTGGGGCTGTCCCTCCTAAGAATGACGAGGGGACAATGCCACCAAGCTTTGCGATGGCCCTGCATTCGGGGCACAGGTGGGAAGGACAAAAGGCCCGGAAGGTATTTTTCGACCCTTGACTGGGGAGCCAGCTGGGAACAGGCTGGACACAGACTCGAGCCTCGGGCCCCTGCCCAGTAACCAGGTCACCTCCCTCGAGTCACCTTGCCTACCTGACTTCCACCTCCCAGAAGGCTGGGCGACTCGGTGACTTTCTTCTACGAGCTGTCAGACACGAGGCCACCACCCTCTCCCTCCGCAGCCCTGCAGAGATTCAAGGAAGCAGACGGGCGTCCGGACCTCCCTGTGAGCCGAGATGTTAGATCGAAGACGTGACCCGTGCTGTCCTCGTGGCTCCCCTCCAGAGAATGCTCTCCGCGGAGCACAGGCCCTTCACGGCGCTGACTGAGGGGCCCCGCCCAGCTGCTGGCTGACCGTCATGCGTCCTCAGTGACCTAATTCTCAAGACCTGCCCTCGAGGTCAGTGGTCTGCCTGCTACCACTCTGCAGATGACGATTCTGAGGCTCTGAGTGGACCGGTGACTTGTCAAGGTCACACAGCTGGTAAGCACCACAGTCAGAACCAAAGTCAAGGCCACTCTAAAGCCAAACCCTGCCCTTTTTTCCCCATCAGGTTGAGTCCATACAGACTTATTCTTACTTACGCACATGAGCATAATTATGATCGAGGATTATTATAAGTATGATCAGAATCACACTCAGAAGCACCACAGACACACACGGGAAGCTGGTACCGAGTTAGGTGGAAACGGCCAGCAGGAAGTTGTGCTCCAAATTCGGCACCAGGAAGAGAAACACAGGATGTCCCCAGTGTCACCGGCCGTTCTCCTGGCCCTTCCCAGGAGAGCCGTTTTCACTTAGGGAGACTCCTGACGGAGGTTTCGAGGCGGTGGTCAAATGCCAGAGCCGTAATCAGCGGCAAACCAGCCACGGGAGCTCGGTGGGGTTGGAGGCTTCCCGTGTCCCTCCCCCAGAGCACCCTCGCATCTGCTCCATGGGGGACACACGTCCCAAATTCTTGTCTGAACCGGCTCAGGAATGCATTCTCCCAACGGCCACGCTCTGGACCTTGAGAGCCTTCAGTCTGCGTAAGGCTGGGAGCCCTTGACCCCAAGACTGCGCCACGCCCCGCCACAGCGGCACGTAACGAGGCAAAGTGTGGAAAACGGTTCAGAAGCTCCTCGATACCACACGACCCAGGAATTGCTCCTTGGGTTCGCCTCCAAAGGACAGGAAACGAGTACCTCGGAGACCCACCCACACAGCCACACGGACTACGGCGTTAGCTGCAACGGCCGAAGCAGGGGACAACCTAAGTGACCACTGACGGGGAGTGGGTGAAGATGCACCCTGTATACAGCGCTGCATTATTCAGCTCCAAGAAGGAAGGCGATCCTGCCGTTTGTGACAACCTTGGATAAATCTGGAGGACGTTATGCAAAGTGAAATAAGCCCAGACACAAAAAGAAAAGAAACGGCCTAATCTCACTTATATGTAGAATCTTAAAAAGTCAACTTCAAAGAAGCAGAGAGTAGAACAGCGGTGGGGAGGTGGGGAACTGGGGGGATGCTGTTTGCAGGGTACAAGGAGGCAGTCGTGTGGGATGAATAAGTCCAGGGACTGATGAGGGGCCTGGGGAGATCAGCTGGTTGAGCCTCTAACTTCGGCTCAGGTCATGATCTTGCAGTTCATGAGTTCGAGCCCCACGTCAGGCTCTGTGCTGACAGCTCAGAGCCTGGAGCTGCTTCGGCTTTTGTGTCTCCCTGTCTCTCTGCCCCTCCCCTGCTCATGTTCTCTCTCTCTCTTTCAAAAATAAATAAACATGTAAAAAAATTTTTAAGTCCAGGGACCTGATGTACATACACCCTGCTGGTTCCAGTCACCGAGTTGGTGCTGAGTGCTAGAACTCTGCTCAGAGTAGACTCACCACACACACAAGAAGGGAACTCGGTGAGGAGTGAGATGCTCATGACCTCAACCATCAGATCTTCTCACTGCGTGTCTGAAAGTCAAATCATCTTGCATACACCTTAAATACATGCAGTTCCGATTACGAAACAAAGTTTAAAAAATGAATGTCTCCAAGACAAAAGACACCATCAGCCCTAGTAAGGACTCACTGAATGAATGAATGAATGAATGAATGAATGAATGAATGAACAGTCCCGCCTCCTCCATCAGGACACGCCTCCGCAGGAGACTCAACTGGAACCAAGTTGGAATTCCCGGGCATTTGGCTCCTGCCCGCTGGACCCGTGTCACCCCCCACACACCTGCTCGTTGACGCCATGTCCCCTCCCCCGCACACCTGCCCACTGACGCCGTGTCCGCCCCCACACACCCCTGCCTGCTGACCC
>PJEM01013468.1:0-40693 GCA_004023845.1 Helogale parvula | reverse complement strand
TAGGTAAGTTCCTTCTATTCCGATTTTCTCAAGGGTTTTTATTAAGAAAGGGTGCTGTATTTTGTCAAATGCTTTTTCTGCATCTATCGACAGGATCATATGGTTTTTATCCTTTCTTTTGTTAATGTGATGGATCACATTGATGGATTTGCGGATATTGAACCATCCCTGTAACCCAGGAATGAATCCCACTTGATCAGTCTAAGATTCATTATGAAAGAGTCCAGCAGAGCAGTTAAAAAGAGCCTAGATGGTTGATCACTATGCTTGCTGTATTTATGTAAATAATCAGTCCCAATCTAAAGAGACTAGAGTTACTTTGCAAACAGATCAGTCTTACTGTGTTGATCTTTGGTGGAGATGAGGATGACTGTAGAGGAAACACCTGTTTCATAGGAAGTTATACACAAAGTTGTAGACATCAGATTCTAGTCATCTTCATTGTCCTTGAGGTTTTGTTATATATTTATAAACTGAAGTGGATCCTGAATTCTAGTGGCTATAACTCTCCAGTCTAAAGTTTCGAGTTATCTCCCATCCTTCTGATTTGGAATCACTAGTAACAAAGACTGCCTTGAACCCTCCTGGGAAGAGACCCAGGCCAGGTCCTCTGCACTACCTTTACACAAGTCAAACCCCAGGAACTTGACTGAGTCTTGGGTTTACATCTCCCTGTTAAAAAGTTCTCCTCCAGAGGTGCCTCAGTGGCTCAGTAGGTTAAGCGTCCAACTCTTGATTTCAGCTCAGGTGGTCATCTCATGCTTAGTGGGATCAAGCTCTATGTCGGGCTCTGCACTGACAGCCTGGAACCTGTTTGTGATTCTTTCTCTTCTCTCTCACTCTGCGCCTACCCATTTATGTGTACTTATGAACACACATGCACCCACATACTCTCTCTCTCTCTAAATAAATAAATAAACTTTTTTTTAAAAGATGGGGCTCTTCTAGATTCTTGGAAATGCACACCAGCTAGAGGTCTAAAATTAATATTGACTAGGGCGTTTCCTTCCCAGAAGCAGATGGCCTCTTGAGTGGACAGCTCTCCCAAGTTCACAGATCAAGACCTTCATCTCCAGCATTAATAAACTTTATTCTTTTTGCTTTTTTGCTGCTTGCTATTTCTCTCTGTTAATGTACAGGACAGCAGTGCCCCTTAATTCTGGCCACTGTCACCGACACTACCAATCAGGCCATAGCTGCACAGCAAAAGTCCCTAAACTTTCCTGCTAAGGTGGATTTAGATAATAGAATTGCTTTAGCTTGCTCATTGGCTGAACAAAGAGGAGTCTGTGCCGCAGCAAATGCTTCCTGCTGTACCTGAATCAATGCTTCCGGTATTATACCAAATACAAGGAAGTAATAAATATGCTGCTTGGCTAACATAGGGTGATGCCCTTGTAGGGACATTTTGTCGTTTATTTGATGCCAGCTGGTTTGGTTCATGAGTGCCCTGGCTAATGAGTGTACTTAGGTCTCTTGGTGTCTCTTCCTCAGAGTTACCACTGCAGTCTCCCTGTGTGCTCTGTTCTAAGAGGTTTAAGTGCGCGTTTGCAGCCGTTAGCAGTTTATCAGCTGGTCTCACTGCTTGGAGAAACAGAAACCAGATGAACAGTGAGAGGAACGCAGTAACAGTTCTTCCTCAGATCTGACGTCATTCCCTATGAGTTTCACAGTGAGACCCGAGCAACTTAGTTCTGATGGTAACTGAGAGAAGCATGAATATCAGATGTTTGGTCGATCTCTCGTATGTAAGAGCATGACCAAAAGGGAGGAATTGCTAAGTTAATTACATACAGAGGCCATCCAACTGATGTGGCTCTAGCGCGGTGGCAGCCTGCCTGAGCCAAGGAACCCACAGTTGAAGCCTGTAAATGCCTAATGGTTATGAAATCAAAGCACTAAGGACAACCAGTCACTAAAAGCCAATCAATAATTTCCTAACTTCTGCCTCTTCTCTATAAAAAGTCTCTCCCTGAACTCCTATTGGTGGAATACTTCTAACTGCTTCTAATTTGGTGCTGCTTATTTTGAATCCATTTTTTTCTCAAATAATATAAAATAGTGATGTTCATTCTACTTGCTGTAGTTAATGAATGAGGCTAATGTAGTCAGAGATGACCACCTAGAAGCCTGAGGCCCTACCTGCTTGTCCTGAGGGCTGAGGGACCCAGGTATCAGCCTCCTATAGGAGGTACCTCATTCATGGTACCTCAGAGCCAGCTCTGCACCCTAGAAACCTAGAAGAATGTATATTCTGATGTTAGGATGAGCACATCTTTCTATTTTAAAAATGCTGTTTCTCTTTGTGTGTGTGTGTATGTTTCCTGTTCTTTGCATTGATTACACAGGACCTGATCACTGTGAAACCCCTCCTTATGGAAATAGAAATGTCTTTCTCAACTACTTTCTGATCCTACCTATTATCTATAAAATATGCTCAACTTGTGTTCCAAAAGTTTGATTTATCTGATTTTTCTTGCCTGGGAGGCATTCATTCAACACTTATTGACTGAGTTTTCTTAATGTGCCAGTTACTTTGGTAAACACTGGGGATAGAGACGTAAAGACTGTTCCTGGATCTAAGATGTTTACAGTTCAGTGGAGGGAAACACAGGAATGGTAAGAGAAGGTAAGACGTGCTTAATGGTGGTCAGGTCAAAGTTCCACGGACTTTGACTTGGGGCAAGTGGGAAGACTTCCCAGATGCAGTGACATTTGAGGTGTAGCTTGAAGGAGGAGTGGAAGTATGGCATTTCAATCAGGAAATAGAGCACTGAATAAGACACAGAAACCTGTGGTTCTAAGAAATAGGTGGGTTTGTCAGTGTGCCTGGAACGCCACTTGAAGAGTGACAGAGGACGAGGGTACAAGTGAAGGGGCAGTTAGGTTTTAAGGAATTTTGCCTGTTGCAAAATTAGGTTAAGGCTTTGTATGGAGGAGATTGACATCTGTAGATAGCTTTTTTAAACCTGGCTCTGGCATCAAGGTGGAGAATGGATGGGTGGGGAAGGCATTAGGAGACTGTCACCATCTTGAAAACAGAAGTGATGAGGGGTTGACCTAGGGTTACAGTGGTGGAGATAGATGAAAGAAAGCAGTGGTGATAGAATCCATAGGAATGACTGCAAGAATCCAAGACAAATCAGTTTGGACAACTGAGTAAGGGATGAAATCATCAACAAAGAAGAGGAGAAAGTCTCAACCCCTACCATTTCAGCTCTTCAAATCCAAGCCATCCTTAGATGCCACTCATTTCTCCACAGGCCATCTTGCATCCTTGTCTCCTTAGGGACCATTCTCTTCTTAGAGTATCTATTCTAGGAGTCAGCAGTGAACAGTTTGCCCACTAAGCAGGAGGCTGTTATTTCACGCATGTTAGGTCTGTTTCCTATACTAGAATGCAGGGCTGTCATTCACAAGCCCCACATCTCATGCTGTCCTGTTATTCCTCCCAGTGACAGTATCAGGCATTTACTGCATGTTATCTGCAATAGGCATTGAGGCCTAGTGCTGTGCTTGCAAATGAAGTCTTAAATATAAAATAAATATGAAGTGTAGCTGTTCTGGCTAATCCAGAATATGTGGTTTCCTCCCATCTAGGGCTCCACAAGACACAGTTTGAAAACGTTTGGCTTAGCGGACTGGCCATTGGTTTTGGAGGCAAAACTGGTTTCTGATCCCCGCTCTGTGTCTTACCTAGTTGTGATGGAGTAGACAAGTGGTAAGGCAGTTCTGAATTTTCTTCACTTTCCCCTCTGTGAAACAGAGATGCTTATACTTCCAGCGTAGGCTAATTGTGAGGACAAAGTAAGGCAATGCATGTAAAAATGTCTGACACCTATTAAATGCTCACTAGGTCAAAGTAGTTGGTAAGAATAATAAGATACTTGCTAGCGGATGGAGTAACTGATCCTTATGGAACTGGTACCTGTTTAGTCTAAATAAACCTAACTCTTGTTCAGGTTAGGAAAAGCCGGGGTTTGAGTGAAGTTATGGGGGAGTGCGGGATCCTAGGGGACCCGCTCTTGTCTTACGCTGGCTCTCTCTACTCCATAAACCCATAACCGCCTGCCTTTGCATGAGGATCCATCAATATTTCATGTGTGGGTGTCAGTTGCTGTAAACCGAGCATTCCCCAGCACCAACTTGAATTAATTATATGCAAGAGGAGAGAAAATAAAATGCCATCTCTTCAGAGCCCTAAGTTTTACTGGCTACGCCGAACCCTGGAAACCACAGGGTGAAACTTCCACTGATGGAGGACCCCGAGAAGAAGCTCAACCAGAAGAGTGACGGCAAACCACGGAAAGTACGATTTAAAATCTCTTCCTCCTACAGTGGCAGAGTGTTGAAGCAGGTCTTTGAGGACGGGCAGGAATTAGAGTCGCCAAAGGAGGAATACCCTCACAGTTTTCTCCAAGAGTCCCTTGAACCAATGGATGGTGTGTACGGGTCCGGGGAGGCCCCCAAGCCCCAGCCATACTCCCCTAAGCTGACTGCTCAGAGGATCAGCGTTTTTAGAGAGGGCGGTGCCTACACTTTGGCGGACAGCCAGTCTTTCTTCAATGATTACAAGGCGAATGACCATAAGGTTGGTATTGTACACGACGTATAAACTTTAAGGACTAAAATGTACATAGTAAAATGCCTGGTTCAAATTTGTACATTACTCATGATCCAGTACCAACCAGAGCTGTAGGTGCACCACATGGGAAGCCACTGTTAGAGTAATATTTCTGGAACAAAAATGACATACTTGCCGACTACTTATTGGAAAGTGCAGTAAGCGTACATAGTATTCAGTTCCATCCAGAGCAGTAAATTGTAATTGGGTCATTGGCTGGCTTATCCCGGTAAGTAAATTTAATACAGATGCAGTGGTTTTCAGGTTGCCAGACTGCCGTTTTAAAAAATTATGTGACAACTGGTTGTTTTGTTTCCAGAAAGAGCCGGGTGTTTGAAGGCGCTTATTTTACTCCAGCCAATTGTTCAGCTTGTGGTTTATCCATGTCTTGTTTTATTTCCTCTCTCCCTCCTGCTTAAAAAAAGTTTGTTTGTTTGTTTGTTTTGCCCGTCCATTGTGTGTTAGCATGAACACTGGGTGATTGGAATCCTGGGAAGAAATGGTGAAAAGCAAGTCAAGCAGAGGAAGTGTTACACGGGGAAGAAGTTCGAGCTAATAGTTTAGTTGAAACCTGTATTTTATCTGTTATTTTGATTATTTTCCCCAGTACCATGGGTAATCCAAAGCACACACATGATTTTCTTTTAAGCTAGAAAAACTTGGAAAATATTCACTGATTTCTAAAAATGAAGAGGAGATGTGTATATATTTGCCAATGAGATCATGAATACCTTTTTTTCCTTTAAGATTAAATACAATTATATAATGTGCCAGGTTATTAATGAATAGTGCACCAGCATATGCTCTCATCTTTAAAGTGCGGAATTCAGATAATTAGTCTCTAATCATTTTTATTGTTAATTTCCTAGGGGAACAGATAATTTATCTATGGCAGACAAACGCATTGGCCTTTTTGGCCTTGCTATGAGTGAAATTATGGGCAGTCCACATTTATCAAAGATAATACCAGGTTTCTTTTTGATAACAAAGGGAGCTGGAGTGAACAACCCTTTGTGTCAGTGCAGTAACTTATGCATTACAAAGCAATGTCACAAACTTTCTTTTTTTAAAAAAATATTTATTTAAATTCAAGTTAGTTAATGTACAGTGTAGTATTGGTTTCAGGAGTAGAACCCAGTGATTCGTCACTTAAATGTAACACCCAGTGCTCATCCCAACAAGTGTCCTCCTTAATGCCCATCACCCACATAGCCCATCCCCCCCCTCCAGGAAGTTCTCTGTATTTAGGACTCTCTTACGGTTTGCCCAGCTCTGTTTTTATCTTAGTTTTCTTTTCCTTTTCCTCTGTTAATCTGTTGTTTCTTAAATTCCACATATGAGGGAAATCATGTATTTGTCTTTCTCTGACTGACTTCGCTTAACACAATACATTCTAGTTCCATCCAAATTGTTCCAAATGGCAAGATTTTGTTCTTCTTGATCACTGAGTAATATACTTTTTCATTGGGTCTTCATCACAACCTTGAGGAGAAAGGCAAAATATGCTCAGTTTCATTTTGCAGATGAGTAAAATCGAGTGCCAAGTCATTAAGGGATCTACCAGTATAAGAGAGTCATTAGTGAACTGTCAGAATAAGAACTCAGCTCTTCTGGTGCCTCATGCTTTTGACCCTCTGGAATACTCCTTTTTAGAGAATAAGTGTGTTAATCATAATGACGATGCTAATAGTAATAGTTACCATTTATTGAGTGCTTATTATATCCTAGGTTCTTGGCTATGCCTTGTACTTACAGTATCTCTTTTAAACTGAATCTTATTTGTAGGTTTAGCCTACAAAGCTGTAGTTTATATAAACCTTGTATAAGCCTATGGTAGATAATATTGGACCACTTGACCTTCACAAGTCATGTGTCAAACTTGACATGTCTGTAAATGTATGATTTGGTAAAGACTTATAAAACCAGATAGGTAAGTCATCATCACAGTGCCGCACGATTGGTTGAAGCACGGTATTCTGGAACCGTGTTGAGAGTTTGATTCCTGGTCATCTGGTTTCCTGCGTGATCCAGTCATCTTTGTTTTTCTCTGTTGCCTGATCCAGAGCTGCCAATCTTAGCCAGCCTCTGGGTTAGAGGGGGATCTGGACAGAGTGCTGCAGCTCCGCCCCCGGAACAGGCTGTCAGTGTGGTATTCATGAAGAAGAAGGGAATGAGAGCTGGAAAGCCATGATTTTTCAATAGTGAATCCAGCTGTAAAATAAAGCCTAGAAAATATTGGCCGTGGAGCAGCACTGGGCAGCAGGGCTGCACAACAATTAAAAGTAAAGGCTGAATTTGAACAGGCATTTGTACACCAATAGCATAGCAGTTTTATTCACAATTGCCCACAAGTGGAAACCACCCAAATGTCCTTCGGTAGATAAATAGGCAAGTAAAATGTGATCTATACATACCGTCGAATATTACTCAGCCTTAAAAAGGAAGGCCGTTCAGACACACACTACAACATGCATGAAACTTGAAGACGTGCTAAGTGAAAGAAACTAGGCATAAGGGATAATTATATGATTCCATCTATATGAGGTGCCTAGAGCAGATTTATAGAGACAGAAAGTAGAGCAGTGGTTGCCAGGGGCTGGGGGAGGGGAGAAGTGAGAGTTTAATGGGTATAGAGTTTCAGTCTGGGAAGATGAAAAAGCTCTGGAGGTGGTTGGTGGTAATGGTTACACAAGAGTGTGAATGTACCAATGTCACTGACCTGTCGGTCCACTTAGAAGTGGTTCAAGTGGTAAATCTTATGTAATATATATATTTTACCACAGTAAAAAGAATAATTAAAGAAGAAACAGGGGCTCTGATGTCCACTCTACCTACTTACTGTGGGAGTTTAAGCAAACTACTTAGTCTCTTTGAGCTTTAATGTGATCATGAGATGTAATAGAAATGTGAGATGAGAGTAATAGAAATATCTATTCATGGGCCACCTGGGTGGCTCAGTCAGTTAAGAATCCAACTCTTGGTTTCGGCTTAGGTCTTGATCTCACGGCTCATGAGTTCAAGCTCTGCATCGGCCTCTGTGCTAATAGTGCAGAGCCTGCTTGGGATTCTCTCTCTCTGTCTCTCTTTCTCCCCCTCCCTCCCTCTCTCTTCTCCACCCCTGCCTGCACGTGCACACCGTCTCTCAAAATAAAAAAATAAACTTAAAAAAATGTATCTACTCATGAAGGCTGTTGTGATAAAAAAATGTTGGTACGGAAGAAATACTTAGCCCTGTACCTGAAACACTGAATGTGCTTAGCTAATGTTCCCTACTATTGTGATAATGACCAGGTTCCTATCCAAGAACAGGAACTGAGTCTTTAAAAAAATTTTTTTTTATGTGATAGAGAAAGAGAAAGTGGTTATAAACAACTGAATATTTTAAAGAATTGAAACCAAGTTTCATTTAAAAAATGGAAGGGAAATGGCACTTACTAAGCATGTGCTTTGTATATATTTGTGTAATTTCATCTTCACAGTAACTCTATGAGAAAGAATCTGACAAATTGGAGAAACAGTGCATAGGAGTTTAGTAACTTGCAAATCTTGCACAGAAAAATTGGCCTCAGGCCTGCTTTTCTCCAAAGTCCATTGCATTTCTAGGACCCAGGAAAGTGTCCCCGCATTTTTTTTTTTTACACTTTTTACATTTTTAAACATAGAGCCATGGAAAGGTTTCATGGTATCTAAAGAGCAGTCTGCAGGCATGTTCCCTCTACTGTCAGGGCATTTATGAAGCTCAGTCACATAAGCTGCCATTCTGGGCACTATGGAAGGAAACACAAAAAATTCCTGGCTTCCTTATGGCCCGCTGTAATGTAAGAGTGGGCGTTCCTCCCCGGCAATGGGGCGTAACCAGATAATGTGAACTTTGGTTACACCCAGAGTGTTTCCTTAGACACAAGGAAGAAGTTGGCTGTCAGGATGACTGAAACTTAAACACAGCTTAAAGGTGATTGGGGACCCTCCTTCTTTGGAGTACAGTAAAAATAAATTTACAATCTTGAATGTCTCATATACTGACCAGCTTGGAGACAGGAGGTTGGACCAGATGACCACAGACTTTTTTTCAATATACTGTAAAGAGTTTCACCCCAAGAAAACCAGTTCTGTGTGTGTAGAAAAGCTCCCTAGTAACTGAACCTCTTTAGCTATTAGTGGGAGTGGAAATGGAACCTTCCAGAAGTGCCACCATCTTTATCTTCTGATGTTCAGAAACTGATAGTCCAGAGTGTGAAACAGGAGCCCAGTGAGCCCCAAACAATAGGAAATGGAAGCTGCCACATGATCCCTCGAAGAGAGAGAGAAAACAGGGCCAAGAAGGAAGCTGTGGCTTCATAAATAATGATTGAAAACTCTGTGGGTGTTTCAAGGAAGGGGGCCTGAGTCCTGAAGTCCCATTTAAGCCGGGTTGTGACTGAATGCATTAGGGTTGTAAAGAGGCGACTGCTTAAATTGTGGCATCTAGTTAGATTTGTTTTCTCCAGTTCCATAAGTGTGGGGCAGAGTATTTCACATTGGGGTGTTGAGCGGTGTAGCATGATTGTGCGTGCACTGCCAATGGACACTTTCCCATACCATCCACAGTAACTATGCCTACCAGTGCATACTATTTTTAGCTTTTGGAAATCCTGTCTTATATATTCTCCATTGTACTCCTACCCCTAGAAGTTGATACAATTATCCTCAGGGATGGGAGTCCAAAGGTTTAACTACAAGAACACTGCATAATCGGCACAGAAGCCAGAAGAATATTGTAGCAGGGTCCTGAAACATCGGCTCCCGAACAATAACCACTACATTACTGGGTTTAGGGATGTTAGAGGTTCCTTGAAGAGAGCTGTGGGTAGCAGGAGGGCACTCAGGAAGCTCAGGACAGCAACTGCTTACCACCCAGTATCACAGTATTCTTCTGTTTTGATCATCACTTTGGCTGTGGTGAAGCCCATCAGTGAAGTCCATCAGTTAGATGTTACCCCATTTGCAGTGGAACAAACCGAGGTTCTCAGAGGTCATGTGACTCTCCTATATCTCACAGTTGGTGAACAGCAGAGTTGAGATCTGGTGTACTTTCCCTCCAAGCTGTCGTAGCTCTGGGAGGAAATACATGTTCTCAGTTCATAATCCCTAAACATTTAATCTCCATGCTTCTCTACTGCATTGTCATAGTATTGCCAAAATTATTCCTTAGCAAATTGTGAGGTAGTACATGATAAATCCATATGAAGGAACATGAGCTATTAATAATGATGCTACAGGGGCCCTGGGTGGCTCAGTTGGTTAGGCATCTGACTCTTGATCTCAGCTCAGGTCTTGATCTTAGGATCATGAGTTCAAACCCTGCATTGTGCTCTGTGCTGGGCCTGAACCTACTTAAAAAAAAATAATGATGCCATAGAAGTATATTTACTGACATTAAAATATTTTCATATTGTATGAACAATAAAAACATTACATACATGTAAGATCATTGCATACGTATATAAGATCATTATATATTATGTATATACATAAGATCATTATATACATAATAATCTTATAGGTTTTTTGGGGGAAGATGCTGTGGGTAGTACAGGGTAGATGTTAAGAATATGGACTTTAGAGTTACACAGACTGGGGTTCAGATCCCAGCCACAGACCCTGACTAACTGTAACCTTGGGAAGCTCTTTACCTCACTGTGCCTCAGTCTCCTCATCGGTACAATGTAGAAATCATAGCATCCACCTCAAGGGATGGTTGAGGGGAAAGTGAGGTAATGTTTGTAAATGCTTAGCATCATGCCTGACACAAAAGAAATGCTACCTGCTATAATAAAATAATGATAATTCAGTAAATTTTGTCTATTATCATTTATGCTTAAACATTTTGGAGAGCTATTTTTTTTTTCAGCATTCTTCTGTATTCACTAAACCCTTGTTGTGCCCAGCCCTGCGCCAGCTACTGTTGCATGTGGTGGGAATGGAAGTTCTCGCCCTGCCCAGCCCTGCGGTCCTGGTTACACAATTAGTTCAGCTTTGGTTGGGTACCATCAACAGGGGGAAGGGATCTGGTGTTTAAGGATTTTAGAGAGAGCGAACGAACCAGGGAGGGACTTGTAGCTTCAGGGTCTGTTGGAATCCTAAGTGCTAGATGGTTACAAGTTCTTTCTCTCCTGTTGCCTGGGAATTTATACAGTTCCTGCAGCCCCGGATACAGTGATTGGTGTTAAATCTCCGTGCTCGTTCTCCATTTCTCTAGTCCCCACCGATTATAGATTTTGGAAAGATAATCATCTACACGAATAACTTGAAAATCATCCGAACCCCCATGGACAAGAGAGACTTCATGAGGAAAATGCTCCAGAAGGAAGAGGAGGCTGAGGAAGAGTCACTGATGAGCAAAGAAGAAATCTATGGAGACAGCGACCAGAATGATGGGCATTTGCCAGACACGGAAAGCACATTCCCCCGTAACCCGTACCCACAGGTGTGTCCGAATGGTTGGCTGTCCTGCTTGGAGCTGGCCCTAGAGCCGTGGTCCCAGATGGTTTTGATTTTTGCCCTAATACTTAAGGGAAAACTTGAATATAAATACTTAAGATGTCTAACTGTTAAAGATGTTAATGAGTTGTAAGTTTATTATTGTATTTTAGTGGTACGTCATTAACAATTAGTTATGTATATATTTCACATACACATAATTTTTTTTTTAAGACTTCTTTTGAGAGCCGATTAGGTATTCATTGTTTTCACTCTGCAATGTGGCAAAGATCAGCTTGTTCAAGAGATGGAAAAAATCAGCTGTGTTATTTTTCTTAATGGGTTTGCTTGTGTTGCTTACTGGTTTCTCCTCCATCCGGTGTCCTTGAAGAAATCTTATCAAGACATGCATCTAGATTTTGTAGAGATTAGTTTAGTTAAAATTAAGCAGTATCATCTGTAAGTCTCCCAGGGACAACAGCCCTCTACTAGGTTGTGATACGCTCAAAGTGAATGACTGAGCCGGGACACCATTGTCACTCTGCATACAGTGAGGTCACTTACATCATGACTACTCCAAGGTCCCCTGGGTGTCATATTTGGTCGCTGTCTGACCTAGTAAAGGTGCCAATGTCAATTAGCTTATTAAAAATTAGTATAATGGCTTATTTTGAAGATACTACAAGGCTTAATTTCTTGCCTTTTTAAGATAAAAAAATAAACAGAAATAGGATTTTTTCCCTCGCCACACTCCTCTGAGTTGTGCACTCTTCACCTTAGAAACTGTTGCTCAGATATGCTCAGATGAGGGGTAGGGTGATGATATTCATTAGTTCACAGTGTGGGGTAGGGAGGGGGAAGAGCAATTTTGATGGATTTAAGCTGAGAGAGTAAAAGCTTGGGTAGCAGCAGAAATGAATTTTCTCTCTTTAGATCCCATCTCTGGGGAGCTTCACCTTTCTGTGGGACTTACTCTTACCTCCCTTGGGTTGGCGTGACAGAACGGGCAAGGGGCTTCCTCGTACTGGAGTGATATTCCCGCCCTGGTAGGGTCTAGAGGACAAGAACAAAAAGTCACGACCGGACTCTAGCAAAAGACTCTTACTAAAAGTTCTGCTCCCAGTGACTCATGTTTCTTTCCAATCTGATCTCCCACTCGATAATATATATTTGAAATGCAAATATGATCATGTCACCCTTTCATCACTCTTTTCCCCCGCCCCAAATGTTCAGTGACATCTCATCGCTTGGAATAAAACCAGAACTTCTCACTTATTCTAGAGAGCATTGTATAGCTTGGACCCTCCTGGCCTGCTTTTTCTCCTCTTACACATCTCTCCTCATTCTCTCTATCCCAGACACACTGCCCATCCCGCTACCTCTCATATGTTCTTTGCCCTTTCCTACCAGAGGCAACTGCCCCGTGCCTAGAATGTTCTCCAGATTCCCCACTGCCTTTCCATTAGCACCTGAAAGTGGAGACATCACTTCCTCAGAGGGGCCTCCCTTGGCTTCTGTGACGATAAAATCCCCAAGGATGGACCTCTTAGAGTGCCTCACAGTTGCAGTCTTAAATTTCTCTGTGTAATTATTTGGTTGATGTTTGCTGTCACACGCTAGAGTTTTGTCTCCATGAGGGCAGAGGCCATATTTATGTTGGGTGTGGCGTGCTAGTTCCAGAGGTACAACAATAAAAACAGGGGCGCCTGAGTGGCTCAGTTGGTTAAGCATCTGGCTTCGGCTCAGGTCATAATCTCATGGTTAGTGAGTTCAAGCCCTGCATCAGGCTCTGTACTGAAGAGCCTGGAGCCTGCTTCAGATTCTGTGTCTCCCTCTCTCTCTGCCCCTCCCCTGCTTGTACTCTGTCTTGTCTCTCTCTCTCAGAAATAAACAAACATTAAAAAAACAATAAAATAAAACTAAGCCTGGCACAGAGTAGGTGTGCAGTAAATAATGGTGGTGGAAAGAGTATTGGAATTCGGGACCAGAATGCCAGCTGGTAAGAAATTATTGCAGCTCTGCCCTCTCTTGTCTTGTAAGTAGCACCATTCAGAACCCAGCTTAGCAGCAGGCCGCCTGCTCAACATTGTGACCCAAAGCATTACCTCCCCACTTGAAAATTCATTAATTTTATTCTCTTTCATACCGTTTTGTAATTTGTGGGAGCATATATTTTCAGAAAGGAGCCAGAAGTGATGAAATGCAGGTCACACTGCTGGCCTGAATAAAAAAGCGGCAACGGGCCTGACATGACAATTATCTGTAAATTCAATTTGGAGAGATCCATGTTTTGGGGCTGTAACACCATAAACTAGGACAGAGGCGGGCAGCAGAAAGTTGCCATGAAGGTTATACTTCCCTTGCCTGTCTTTTAAAGTCTGTTTTAAATTGCTATTTGTTTGCCAAATCCCTCATGCAATAAATGCCCAGCCAGGTTTTATTTTAAAAAAGAGGGTCAGAGAACATCAAGGAGTCCCTTCTGACCGGGAGACTCTTTGTCCTGTTATATGGAGCAGGGAAGTGGTGGGAACCCCAATGAAAGAGCAAGGGCAAGGCTCACTGCCAGCGGTGCTAACCCTCTGTATTAGCCAGAGAAGAAGAGGAGAGGAGTAATTGAATTGTGCCACCGTGAAATTCAGAAGGGGAAAAATCTGGCCGTATGTTCCGTGGATTTGAGACCATAACTCATCTGGACTTCTTTATGCCTTATGTACTCCTGCCTTGGAAATCACACCACAAACAATGACAACACCAACAATGGCCGTTTATTGAGGGCTCATGATAGCCAGCCACCATGCCCAGTGCTCTCCATGCATTAGTCTGTTTCATGCTCACAAGGACTCTGTGCGGTAGTTCTTGTTAGCAGTCTCCTTCTTTAGCTGGGGAAACTAAGGCACAGAGAAGTTAGGTAACTTGCCAGAAGTCATCAGAGCTGGTTGTCTACCTGACCACCAATCTTATCATCTTAAGCACTCTGCTGAGCAGCCTCCAGATTGGTGCCTGTTAGCATCTTCAGGGCGACGCAAGCCTCTGAGTCTGCAGTGTGAAAGCTGGGGCCCCTTCCCTTGGCCATGGAGTTAGTAAGAGTGGTTTGGGTAGGCCTGCCAGTTCTAGGACCTAAGCTGTGCAGGACGATGTTCTAAGTCCTCTTACTGATTGTTATCTGAGAAGAGATTAAAAATGCTGAGAAAGGAAGACAGAAGCTTATATCCCTCTTGCCTTGTATAGAGGCTCAGTAGCCCTTGATTTAATTATTAACTGATTAAATGGCGTGCTGAGGGCAAGTGGCAGGGTGAGAATGGAAACTCCAGGGAGCTTCTAATACTGCCTCGTATAGCCACGTGACATTAGATAAAATTTGATCGATGATTTGTTTTTTGTTCTCTGCAGGCAGGCGCACCAGGTCATTTCATTAATCTTTTCATATCTGAACCTGGCATTCTATGCAAATTAGTTTTTGGATGACGTGTATAACATGATAGTAGGAATTTACTGTACTTTCTTTGGCAGCACTGACAACATTAAAATCTCTAGGGATCAAGTACAAAACATGTTGGTCTGGCAAAAGAAAATGGACTATGACCATTTCCTTAAAGAATATTTTGGCAAATACACTTATTTTGAATACTTTAAGGGAAGAAAACAAGTTTCTCCATTGTTGATATGTTAAAATATGGTTGTAATCAATAAAATATTAACAGAAGGGTACATTTAGGTTTTTGTCAGTTGAATGATCACTTCCGTTCCCTCAATCTAGAATGAATAAAATGTGGTATCTTCTTAGGCACTGGCAGCACAATGGAAATATTTTCAGAACTTATGCTGCCCTTTCCAAGATTATTTTTCTGCTTAAATTATTAAAGAAAGCTGTGTTAGCTGGGTGGAACCACCCAGTGGATTCCACCATCTTGTTAGGTCCCAGTATTTAAGAATCAGAAGGGTTCTCCAGACATCGTTGTTTTGTTTGTTCCTCTGGCAAACATGTGAATGGCACCCACTGCGCCAGGCACTGCCCTAGAAGTCTTGGCAGTGACCTTGACAGGGGCTAGCACAGAGGGCTTCCTGTCTGGTCAGCAGGAGCTTTCAGTAGAGGATGAGACCTGCCGTGCTTGGGGTAGGAGAGGTGGAGCCGGATGCCTGGGCATCTACAGCAAGGTGGTAATACTTGCAGCGCCTACCTGGGGTGTTGTACGGATTAGATGGATTGGTACAGAGAAAGCTCTTAGAACAGCACCTCACACCACGTAGGCACCCCGCAACTGTCCGCTGTTAGTATTTGGCAGTGAGGTAAAGTAGGTCCTTGCCCTGACGGAGCACTCAGAAGTAACACATCAGATGGTGAGGGGGCAGTGAGGAATGTAAAGTTGCGAAGTGCAAGGCATCGTAGCAGGAGATGGTGTCTTAGAGATTCCTAGGGAATTGCAGTGAGAATTCTGTGCCTCTGGTCAGTTCCTTCTTTGGCATTTGTGGGAAGCATCTTTTATTCTCTTTCTGCCTCTGCCTTTGCGACAACCCCGTGCTGTTTCGCCCTGTATTTGAACAGCAGTCTCTAACTAAGCCCTGACCTGTCTCTTGCAGGAAGGCGAGCTTCCCGAGGACAACTGTTTTCACTGCCGAGGGTCAGGCAGTGCCACCTGCTCTCTGTGCCACGGCAGCAAGTTCTCCATGCTGGCCAACAGATTTAAGGAGTCCTATCGGGCCCTGCGGTGCCCTGCCTGCAATGAGAACGGCCTGCAGCCTTGCCAGATTTGCAATCAATAGCCTGTGGCTTTGTATGTCCGCTGTTATCGCATCCTTCCTCAAGTTCAACTGCTAATAAGCCACCCTCTCCTTTTCCCTCTCCCAGCAAGGAAGCCACAGGGGCTACAACCACTTCCACCATTGGCAAAACTCAATTACGTGATGACATTTCGCGAGGCTGGTAACATCTCCATGTGGTTCTAAGTGGCAGAGGCATTTTCGAATTAGAGTCGGCTCCGAAACGGGTTCTAAAATTATCCTTCCAGGAACGTGTGCATGTATCTTACTTGACTTAGCTCAGTTTTTTCCTTGCACTAGTGAGCAAATAAATGTACATTTCAGGCAGCAGGTTGAAGTCATTTTCTGGCTGGGAGTTCTTTTGCAAAATTATGCCGTGAGAAAGGAGTAAAAAAGGCAGGTTTCTGTGTAACTGAGTTCCTGTTGCTGAGAATGCATTTCAAATCATTAGTGGTCAGCTTGAATTTTTAATTAAGCAGAAGAGAAAAGGGATGCCTGATGTGGAATGTACTGGCAGGCCACCGAAAACAAAACAACACGCATGTGCTTCATGCTGAAGATGGGCAAACTGTGGGGGCCCTTTCCTTCCAAGTCCCGAGTCTGTCCTGTGTGATGTGCCTGGGGAATAATCACGCAGGCAGAGAGCAGTGCAGCTCCTTAAGACCAGACCAGATAAGACCCTCCTACATATGCCTCTGGACTGCTGACGTTATAAGCCAAGTCAAAACTACTTAGGATAAATTTGGTGCTGAAGTATGTGTGTGTGATATGACTTCTTGCAGCCCCTGACTTATCAGCAAATAAATAAATGTATTTCAAGTCTGGGATACAGTGACAATCTCTTCAAAAAAGACTGGATATTTTATAGATATCTATTGGGAACAGCTAACAAAAAAAAAACTAAACAAGATGACTTTTAAGAGTTGTCTTTCTACCGGCGGTGAATACACATATTAAAGGTAATTCTTTCCTCTTAAAATTGGTTATAACATTAGAGAGATGCTTTCGTTAATGCACTGTTGCAGCTCTAACACCACACCCCTTACCCCTTGAGAATAACCCTGTAAAATCTGTTACGTTTTGAGACACATGGCTTTTCTATGATGATTTTGATTCTCATTACTTGATTTTTTTCAAGATTTGTTTGTTATTCTCTAATATGCAACTGTTAAAAATACAATGAATGCTTTTCAGGAAACATAAACACTTCTAATAAAAAGATGAAAATATTTTTTGAAGCCATCATAAATTTCACCTGTCCTCTCTTACCCAGAATGATAGAACTATTGCTCAGAGACTTCCTTTGCTTCTGCACTTACCTGTTTCCTGAGTCGGTTTATGGTTTTTCACAGCTTTTGACTCTCCTGTTTTTCCAGACTACCAGAGCAAAGAAGGATCACAGGAGACCCTTAAGTGCATTCTTCTGTTTTTTGGTAGGAACATTTGACAATGAATAGCTCGAGCCCTGTGTGCCTGACATACATTGTTGCCCGGATGGGCACCACCGCTTTTGCAGTGCACGGGACTTACAGTTTCAGTGGAGGAGACAGATCTGTCAATAGATAATTACAACAGAGTGTGACAAGTGCTGGGGTAGAGGAATTGCTAGGAGCATTTGAAGCGCATGGAAGGGACACCTAATGTAGCCTGAGTGGGGTTAGAGAGGCTTCCCCGGGGGGAAGAAGTATAGCAATGGTGGCTTCTTTTCCTTCCTTCATGCTTTTCATCCCTCACTAAATGCATCCACTAATGATTACATTGTTTATTCAGTGAACAAGTATTTATTGAGTACTGGTGATGTATCATTAGACAAAACAGACAAAATCCTAGCCCCCATGGAGCTTACATTTTGGTGGGGAGGTATTGAGAACTAAAATCATATATACTTAATATATAATATCTATTTTTAAAGACAATTAAAAAGTATGCAACAGAGAATAAAAAACAATTATATATGTACATATATAACGTATAAGGTGTTAGAAAAGAATACATGCTTTGATGGAAAATAAAACAATACGAGGCATAAAGAGTTAGGAGGGGTTGCAATTTTAAATTAGTTTTCAGGGAAGCTGCGTTGAGACGTTTACTTTTATTTGTTTATTTTTTATTTTTATGTTTTGCATTTTTATTTATTTATTTTAATTTACAACCAAGTCAGTGCAACAATGATTTTAGGAGGAGAAAGTTTCTTTTAAATAAAGGCCTCAAGGAGATGAGGGAGTGAGTTGTGGAAATATCTGGGTAAGACGATTCCAGGCAGAGGGACACAGCAGGTGCCAGGCTTGGAGGAAGGCGAGCAGGACGTGTTTGGAGAGCGGCAAAGAAACCAGTGTGGCTGGAGGGCAGCGAGCAAGATGGCGGGCGTCAGGGGCCAAGGTCAGAAAGGAAGGTGCGTGCGTGTTGGCGTGAGGGGGCACCTGCCCGCAAAGCCCAGTGAGAACCTGGGTTTACAGGGTGAAGTGCTGCCCTGCACCGGGCCTGTTGTCCGTCCACCGCACAACCTCTGCTTCCCCACCCTCCTCTCACTGCTGGGGCAGGACACCTGCAAACTCCACCGCACAGAAATCATGCCTGCTGGCTCCGTGTTAAGTTCTGCCAGAGGGTGGAAGACGGGAGGACGGAAAGTCTTCCCTGCTTTTCTGCCGGGGATCCTGACAGCCGTTCTCACGCGGCAGCTGCATCAGCAGCAACAGCAGCTGGGAATGCAGGCTCAGGAAGCTCCGTTCCAACTGCAGGCACTTTGATGGCTCCGATTGGGGTCAGTGTTCCACCATTTTCCCCTTTTGTTCCTCCAGCCTAAGGGGAGTAGTGGCTTGCTGCAGTTACTAATCTTTGTAATCAATCCCTATAATCTACATCTATATAATATATGATATGTATCTATCATCTATACCCTTGGAAATATCTAGAGTGGTTTCTGGTTTCCTGATTGAATGCCAGCTGATAAAAATATTTTGAGCAGAGGAGGGTCACAGTCTGATTTGTATTTTAGCCAGGTTCTCTGGCTGCTGTGTTGGGAGAAGACGCCAGGGGACACATGTGGAAGTAGGAGCCCAGTGAGACCATTGCAGTGGCCCTGGTGACAGTTACTGGTGGCCTGGGTCAGGGTGGTGTCAGTGGAGGTGGTGGAAGTAGTTGGATTGTTGATATACTTTGAAGCTAGAGCCGTGGAGTCTGCCTACTGTCCTCGGAACCCAGAAATACTGCTTATGACCAACTGTATTCAAACCCTATCTGAGTTTCTTACCTACTAGGGGAGTTAAGTTTGAACTAAAAATCTACTGTTTGATTTGTGATCTACAATCATTGCCAGTAGTTCGGGCAGTGTCACGGTTACATTTAGTGTCATGATACGGATGGCCAAGTAGCACTCCTAAGACTAGAAGCATTCCTTCAGAGCTGGAAAAAAATATGAAGGTTCAAAAATATCCTAATAGATGGGGCACCTGGGTGGCTCAGTTGATTAAGTGTCTGACTTTAGCTCAGGTTATGAACCCACAGTTCATGGGTTCAAGCCACATGTTAGGCTCTGTGCTCAGAGCACAGAGCCTGGAGTCCATGTCGAGTGGTGTGTCTCTCCCTCTCTCTCTGCCCCTCCCTCATCCCTGTTCACACTATGTTTCTCTCTCTCTCAAAAGTGAATAAACATTAAAAAAATATATCCTAATAGATTAAGAAGGTGGGGGTGGTGGTGGAATATTATTTGGCAATCAAAAAGAATGAAATCTTGCCATTTCCAACAATGCAGATGGAACTAGAGTGTATTATGCTAAGTGAAATAAGCCAGTCAGAGAAAGATAAATATATGATTTCACTCATATATGGGATTTAAGAATCAAAACAGATGAATATTGAGGAAAGGAAGGGGAAAAAAGATAAAAACAGAGAGGGAGGCAAACTGTAAGAGACTCAAATAAGAGAACAAACTGGAGGTTGCTGGAGGGGAGGAGGGTAGGGGAGGGGTGAGGAAAATAGGTGATGGGCATTAAGGAGGACACTTTTGGGGATGAGCCCTGGGGGTTATAGGCCATTGATGAGTCACTGAGTTCTACTCCTGAAGCCAATACTACACTGTATGTTAACTAACTTGAATTAAAAAAAATCCTAGTAATTCAATAATTAAAATAATGCTATATGTTTTGTAAGCTCCGAAATTTTTAACTATGTCAACTATACTTCAATTTAAATATTTTTAAAAATTAATGCATGTTTTCAAAAGTTACGATATCTATCAATTCCCTTATCCATTGAGCCGTTTCTCACTGGAATTCAGCTATGTTCCAAATATTTATACTAGGTCCTCAAAATTCCAAATACTCTTAGTATTTGTCATTAATGAAATCATACTCTAGGGCCTCCGGTAGGAATAATAAGTGAGTCTGGCTGTACATCTCTGGGAGCACTGGCGCTTACTCCTGTGATTCAGTTCCTGTGCTGGGCCGGGTCCGCTAGGCCGGCAGCTCGGGCCGTATTACAGATTTTATGTGTTTATATACTCGCTTGAACAATCACATATGAACCGTACCGTGTGCAGGACACTGTTGTAGGCACTTGACCCTTACTAATTCCCTGAATTATCCTAAATGGTGGAATTAATTCTGCGTACTGGTCGCGTTAGCCCCACACAGACTGTTTCTCTCCAGTCACATCCCCCAGACCATAAAGATGCAAGCCCTTTCAGTGATCTTCACAAAACGCCTGGCCTTCCTAGGCTTTTGTGAAAGTAACACCCTGTAGGAAAGTGGGCGTGGTAACAAGGCGGTGAGACTGTGTTAGGTTAACAACTCTGCTTCACTTAGCAGGACTGGTTTCGCTGGTGTGCTGGTCACTTCCAGCCATTCTGCTCACTCCTCCTTTCATTTGTACCTGTCCACGCCCACGTGCCCTCTATTCTGCTGGATCCGTGAAACAGAGTAACTTGTCTTTATGGCCCCTTTTCTCAAATGTGGCGTAGCCTCGGGGCCTATCTACTCTGCTCACAAAGATCTGCAGGGCCAGATGGTTTCCCTCCATAAACCCCACCCTTGTCGGCGGACGCCTGTGCTTTGCAGCGGCTCCTTTCTCCCCTCCCTGCCTGTCACGCTGTGGGGTGAGGAGGGTTGGACCCATCTGCCTTAGACCGGTGCCACTACAACACCGCTACTTTTTTCCATTTTTATTTTGGCTTCCAGGTAAGATCACTTTTTTTTTTTGGTTTACTTATTTTGAGAGGGGGGTGGGTGAGGGGGAGAGAGAGAGAGAGAGAGAGAATCCCAAGCAAGCTCCATGCTGACAGTGCAGAGCTTAATGCAGGGCTTGATCTCACAAACCGTGATATTATGACTTGAACCCAAAATCAAGAGCGGGATGCTCCATGACTCAGCCACCTCAGGTGCCCCTGAAAACATTTTTTGAAGTCCACATTAAGCATGAACCATAATTGACCTTTCCAAATGAAACTGGCCAAAGATACCAATTAAACTTAAGTTTATAAGAAAGATGATGTTGTTCTTTCTAAGTCTTCCACAGATAGGAATCACTCTGCTAATACATGCATTTAGACAGGTGCCAGTGACATTTATAAAAAGTTTCTGTAGTTTACTAGAGCTTAATCTGAGTGAATTTTATGATAAAGGTAAATTTGAAAGAAACGTTCACAGTTGTTTTTATCACCTGGCCTAATTACTTGCATCTCATTTTCTAATTAAACACAGTAATTACAGAGTGTTCACATTCGTGCAATTAGGTGAGAGAAATGGAATTCTGTCACTGTTGGAATTATGGCATATAATTACTGCCTGTGTTAAAGAACATGTAAAACCTAGAGGAGGAAGGACCTGGAAACATAATACAGTATAACTTCCTCATTGTCTGGGGGGGGGGTGTGGGGGCAGGTGGTAGGAATGCAGCCGTTAAATCAGGCCTTGACAAAACTAGTGTTAGCATTTCTTTTCTTTTTTTAAAAAATTTAAAAAAATGTTTATTTATTTTTGAGAGAGAGAGAGAGAGAGAGAGAGAGAGAGAGAGAGAGAGAGAGAGAGAGAGACCCTGTGAGAAGGGGAGGGGCAAAGAAAGAGGGAGACACAGAATCTGAAGTAGGCTCCAGGCTCTGAGCTGTCAGCACAGAGCCCGATGCAGGACTCGAATCCACAAACCATGACCAGAGCCAAAGTCAGACGCCCAACCGTTGTGACTGGGCCACCCAGGCGCTCCAGCATTTATCTTCTTTAACAGTATGAGACTTCTGTTTAATCAGTCCTTCAGCATCACTTCTATCCAGCTGCCAAGTACTTCTTCCCCTGTTAATGATTATTTCTCACAAGATTATGGACATTAATTCATACTAAGTTGTGAATGGCTAACAGATTATTGACCGTGTCTGCCTTACAGGTTCAAAGTGTTATATTATTGAAGGACTCCTGTGAGTAAGGCCATGAGAAACAATAAGGAGCCAGAAGATGAAACATAGTACCTTTTCTTAGGAACATTATAGTCTCACAGGCATCCAGAGATTTAAATGAACATTTGCAAGATAACATGATAGCTATTATAGAAGGGGAAGAGAACAGAGAATGGCTAATTCTCCTTTAGTTGCTGGTTTCCTTCCTTCAGCTATGAGCTCCTTAAGGGCAGAAAGTGTGCCTCACCCATCATTATATCCCCTGCACCTGCCACAGTCTTGCTCTACAGAAAGTGTTCAATAAATATTTGGTGACTTGGTGTTTGCAGAAACATGACATTTGGTTGCACACACAGGACCCTCTGTATTCTTGGGGGCCAATGTCTAAGGAAAATTCCACAGGTAGACAGCTTCTAAAATGATTCCAAGTGACCCCCCCACCTTTTGGTGTTCTGGCCTTTGTGCAGTCCCCTGGAGTGGGAACCGGACCTTGGGACTTCCTTCTTACGATGCGCTATGGCAAAACTGAAGGGGTGTCCCCTCTGAGATGAGGTTATAAACACTATGATTCTTTCTCTGGCTTTTCTTGTTTGCTGACTTGCTAAACCCAGCTGGCCACGCTGGGAGATGCCTTATGCAGGGGTACACATGGCAAAGAATAGAGGTCCACAGAGCCTGGCAATAGCCAGCGGGGAGCTGAGCCCCTCAGTCCAGTGACCCGCTGGGAACCGAATCCTGCCAACACCCTCATGAGGGAGCTTGGAAGGTGCTCCTTCTTTAGTTGAGCCTGAGCCCCAGGGTGGATGACGTCTTAGTTCCAGCCTTGTGAGGGACCTCGAGCTGGAACCAGATCACTAAGCCCTGAGCTGTGAGATGATCAACTGTGAGTGATTAAATGTTGTCTTAAGCCAGAAAGTTTGGGGACCACTTGTAAGCCAGGGACAGAAAGCTAACCCAAGGTGAGATGACAGAGCCTTTCATCTCCAAAGGTTTTTCCATGGAGAGAAATAAAATCGTTTATACTTTGTTTTATGCTCAGATTATGAAGTTCGTGAATCTCACACCCACAACTGAAAACCAATTTTTCTTGAGGCCTTTAACCATTGATGACACATTTGTTAATCATATAATTTTAAACAATTTAAACTGACAGCAACTATATTTTCAGAATGGCCAATCCTTTTAAACACTTTAAAACCTTCGTTCATAAACATACGAAACAAAGATTGCAGAATTTATTGTTATAATTTCACTTAAATCGACTGTAAAGAGTCAATATCATGGGTTTAGTTCCAGTCTTCTTTCTTTTCTTGTTTTTTTTCTGCTAGTTTTGATATACCATGAGGGCTACGGCATTACTATTTTTACTCCTTTTCTTGGGTCACAAAATTCTTAGTAGATCTCAAAGAAAAGATTACGTTATCAGAACAGCCTAGATTGTAGAACTTGGTTTATCGACTGATTAATTCTTGGTCACACTTGTTTGTTTCTCCCAAGGTGATTCCAACCCAAACCACCTTTTTATAGTGAGCTTTTCTGCAGATAAATGATATCTGTTATGTCAGCGAGACTATTTCAGGCCTTATCTTATGCCTAAAGTTTAATTTTGCAACCTAGTGTCTATCTCGGGAATTGTTTTTTAATTATCATTTGGCCACTGTGATATAACCGATTATCTTGTCATCATCAACAATTCATTTTACCTCTTAGCATTAAAGACTTATACCTCCCTTATTAGCCTTGAGATTTCCTCTCTTAAGAGCTGAAAGACTGAGTCTCTGTAGTTAGTATTTCTTTGTAGGTCATCCGGCTAATATATTACATGTATCAGTATAATGTGTTTCCTCTTGCTCTTTAGTTATTGTGGGTGCCCACCCAACCCGAAGAGTCCTTCCTCTTCGTGGCATCTGCTTTTTCTGGGACTATTTGGCTTATAGCTTCCAATGTTTATTTCCTTAAACGAATAAAGATAGGCATATGACTGTGCTTTATAAACACATAAGATTAATAGAAGAAGTATCAAATCCTTCTGACTGTTAAAATCAATAAAAAATATATGTGGCTTCTTGCATTCACCATTTTCTATCAAGTGGGCAGACTTCATGTTAGCTTTTCTATTTTGAGTCATTTCCAGTTCATGGCCTTTTGCAAGCCTTATCCTGTCTCTGAGCCATGCTGACGTGGGTCGTGGTGGTGTTGATGATGGTGATCGTGCTTTTGATGCTCAGATTGTAAGTTCATCTTAAGGGACAGAGCTTTTTTTTTTTTTTTTTAATGGGCAAGACTATAGTGTCAGGGGTATACATTTGGGTGATAAAACCATAAAAAATACAACCAAGTCATTATTATATAAGAAAGGAAAGGGGGTGTGATTAGAATGAGGCCCATCGAAGGAGCTTGTGGGATGAGTGGAAAGTTCTATTTTCTGGCCTGGGCATACATTTGATGTGTGTGTGTGTGTGTGTGTGTGATCAGTGCTTTCTTCTTACAGTAAAAATTTTATTTAAAAAAAGTGTCAGCTTATAGTCAGTCCTTTATGTTGGCTTCTTTATCCTTTATACAATGCCCCTAACACTCTTGAAAACATTCTTGCTTTTTGGTAACAATAGGATGTTGGATAAATGTTCTTAATTTTTTTGTGTCCTCATCATGGTGTCGCCTCGCTTCCAAGGGCTTGTGTTTCTTTTGAATAGGCAGTAATTCTGAAGACCAGGAGCTGGGCTCTGGGGTGCGCTTGAGAATGTGTGGTGAGCAAGAATGCACTGATGTTGCTGCTGGGCCACTGACACCTGAAAACATACTTATTAAAGTTGTTATTTTACACTGATATTTCCAGCTTAACTTACTACATTGCTCTTCTCTACTTTTCCTATATAAGGTTTCATCAACTATAAGCCTTTCTCCTGAATTGACAGTCTTTTTGGTACAATGAAACTCCTCAATGGAGCAAGGCATGCCTTACATCACATTTTTCTTTTTGGTATGTAATTTCCAAACTTCTGTTATTCATATAATTTATAATTTTTTGTATATCTTCCAAATTCACTGTTTTGTACCACCTGTATTACTGGTTTTTAAAAACATTTTTGTTTAATCAACATTACACTGGCCTCCTTAAAAGAATGAGATTCATATTAAGCAATAATATCTATGGCATCATAGGGTTTAATTAACATGTGCTTTTCCAGTACCCATTAAGGTGGATGTTGGAATTCAAAGGGACTCAAGAAACATCCTTTTCCCTCACTCATTTTTAGTACCACCTGAAAGATAAGATGAGCATCAGGAAAATGGAGCTCCAAGCATCAGGTTCATTGCTGATAAAAGCTGCACTGGAGAATGTCGCTTAGATGCTGCACAATATGGGCTCCCTGAGAGCAGACCTTCGGCTTGGACAGACATACCCACCCGCAGGCCCTCCCACCAGCGTGGCCCTGTTACCTCACTGCCAGGGAGAGCACAGAACCTGACTTCCCAGAGAGCAGCAGATTGAGAAAGGACGGAGGAGGAAAGGCTGAGCTACTCAGTTTTTCCTCCGAACTCACCCGCGGGGCAGGAGTGAGTAAGGGAACAGAAAGGGGCCAGGAACATTAAGGTAATGGAAAGAAATCACAAAACCAGGAGAGATAACTATTAGGATACATATTTGCCCATGTAAATGCATCTAAATACACCTTTGGGGAGATCCTGCTAGAGCGAACAGTGTTACGATAAAAGTGTTTCCTTAGTCAAGTCAGGGACACTTATCTCTTTCAAATATTTTGATGTGGTAGCTTCCTGTGATCAGGATTGCTAGAATGTCAGTGCTTAAAGAAAGAATGTACAGGCAGCCTAACTCCCCCTTCCTTTTACGGAGATGAAGAAGTGAAGGTCTGAGAAGGCAAAGGACTTGTTCAAGGGCACATCCTACTTAACTGACTTAACCCCAGAATCGGGGTCTAATTCTCAGTGCATGTATTTATTGGTTTGTTTTTAGGCTGCCCTTGGCCTTTGAAACATAAAATCAAAATGAGAAAGCAATGGGTCTAGGCAGAGACAATTTTTTTCCGATCCATCTCTAGCTCTAAATTGTATTTTCAATCTCTCCCTTCTTTTCCGTGTCCCATGCCATCACCATAGTCCAATCAACACTACCCCTGGCCTGGATCACTGCAATAACCTTGAAACAAGCCTTTGTCGTTTTAAGGGCATATCCTTAGTGCAGTGGGTAAAGATGGCCTGAACCAAAGCGCCTAGATGGAGCCTTGCTGCTGGGATTGGCCTCAGGGAGGTCATGTGCTCATCCCCACATGCTTGGCTTATGCTGATTGGCTTAGCTTTGGCCGTGGCCCCACCCAAACTGGAGGGGCAGCAGAAATATCTCCAGAGCATCACTGCTTTGATGTCAATGGATTCTGGTAAGAAAATAATGAAACATCCCTACTGCTCTTTCTTTCAGGTCTCATGTTTAATATCACTTCCTCAGAGGGTCTTCCTTTGGCACATGGGCAAACTGAATGAGATACTCCATTCACTCTCAGCACACCCCCCCCCCCTTACTTTTCTTTCAAGGCAAAATATGTAATTTTGTGTTTATTTGTTTGACGACTGACATCACCGCCCTTTCTCCTACTAGAAAACTGCCTAGCATGTGGTGGGTTCCCAAAAATTGCTTAGTGAAAGAATTAACAGCAAATACGACACACATTGGATATTTATTGATTTTAAGATAAAAACATGGAGGAGAGCTTTAGAGGCTTTGGCTCAAAGATGCACGGCCCGGTGTGTGTAGGTCAATGAGTAGATACATTTTAGTAAGACAGTGCAGTTAACAGATTGGACTAATAGAATGGATTATCAGATGCTTACGCAGTAACCTTTAGACTGCAGCAAAATGAAAAAAACAAGTTCCAAGAATCTACAAATCAACATAACATATTTAAGTGTCATAAACAAAGTAGGCAAATCTATATTTTTCACTCCCTCATCCTGTCTAGAGGATGAAAACCAGTCCTGTTTTTTTTTTTATAATGTTTTATTTATTTTTGAGAGACAGTGCGAGTGGGGGTGGGGTAGAGAGAGAGAGGGGGAGACAGAAGATCAGAAGCTGGCTCTGTCCTGACAGCAAGCAGCCCAGATTCAGGGAGTCAGCTCAGGAACTGTGACATCATAAACTGAGCCAAAGTCAGATGCTCAATGGACCCAGGCATCTGGAAACACAATCCTTTTATCAACTGCCTTAGATAATCCTTATTGGTTGAAACACGGGGACTTTAAAATGGTATTTTTATTCATCATTAGCTATTTAACTACAGAGAAGTTTCCTCTTAAACAAGTAAGCTTTTTAATATGCATCTGAGTAAATGTGTTGTGCCTCAATTTCTTCACCTGTAAACTGTGGATCGTAATAGTGCCCGACTATTATGGGAAGGATTAAATAAGTTAATGTATGCAAATGGCTCCAAGTTAATTACACCAAGAACAGTGCCTGGCACATATTAGGTACTCAAGAAATGTTACCTATTATTATGAAAAGGTTGTATTAGTGCCTATTTTCTTTACTATTTTATTTATTTGAAGAGAATATTCTGTCCCAGAGAATTTATGTACACATTATCTAATCTGAGTTCCATGAGAGGCTCAGCATTTAGTGTTTGTAGGGTGCCAGAGGTACAAAGAAATGTTAGACCAGGCCCCATTTTTGAGAAATTTACAATCTATGGCTTGAGTATGTTATCCTATAGGTTGATTCTAGAAAATACGTCTTCAGGGGAGCTGAATTCAGACTGTCATCTTTTTACCAGTTAGGATTCTCTAGGTTACAAGTAACCAAATCAACTCAAACTGGTTTTAAGCTACAAAGTGAATTTCTTAGCTCATGATTGGGGCAGTGAAAATAGTGTGATATTTGGGCGTGATCTGTGGCTCCACAGGGTTCATTGAAGACCCAGATTTTCTCATCCGTTGGATTCTGTTGGATGGTGTCAAATCAGGGCTAACTGCCCGTAGGGTATTTGCTAGCTCTGGCTAGGGACACTTCCTGTTCATATCCAAGCGTGGGGGAGCTAATTAACAGAAGCCCCAGAACCTCGCCTCAATGTCTCATTAGTCCAGACTGGGCTATATGCCCATTCTATTGCCAATCACTGGCAATGGAGATCACTCCTAGACCAATAATGCCTTCTGCACTTGGGGGTGCGATGAAAACGTGAAGGAAAACAGAATTCCATTTTGAAGACAAAAGGGCAGAATGAATGCAGAGTAAACAATTAACAATTTCCAGTCTGCCATTTGAAGGGAGAACCATGTCTTTTCTTTATGTTCCAGTATGTTCTGTGCCAGGTGCTAAATACTAGTAGAAAGACTGGATAAATAGACTTGCCAAGGAATTATTTATTTACCTTATGTAAGCCTCCAAAGTCCTAGAATTGGCTGTCCCCAGAACTAGCATGACCAATTTTTTTCTTCTTTAATGGCCTTCTCTCTTAGCAACATAAGCATGAACTCCATCTATTCCCAGGAATGCCAGACGGCAAGTCTGGATTGGCCCGTTCTTCTGGAGTCCCCTCATTGATTAATTATAAACTATGATATTCATCATGTATTCCCAGGTCATGGGGTTTTCTTTTGGCTGGTTGGTATCATATGTCCTGTTAGATGAGTCAATCCTTTAAGATTTGTGCCCAGAGAAATTGGCATTTAAGCTTCCTCTGTATTTCAGCTCTAAGGTTAGGGAAGCAGCTGTTGATGGACTAATTAGTATCTTAGGAGGACTAAGAACCATCTCCCCACCCGTAGCAGTTGTTCGCTCACTTGTCTCAGGGAGACTCTAAGAGCATCTTTGGAATGTTAGTTTCTACGGAAACTGCTGGTTGGCCTGCCTGGTCGCCATTCGTAAGACAATGGTAATAACTACAATAGAAGAACACGTCTGTTATGCCTGGTCACATGTAAGGATAATGGCAGGGTGCATGTGAACTTGCTACATCCCTGCAACTAACTCTTTAATTTGTATGATCAGCAACTATTTTATCTCATCTCTTAGGGGTCGACTTGGGGTGACCAGGTATATATAACTGCTGCATAATATCATCCACAGTAGTCATTTAAGCTATTTGGAAGTTAAAGGAAAATCAGGATAAAACCCCTTGATTTACTCTGAGACATCACCTACCACACCACATATGAAATGCTCTTATGGGTGAGATTAGTCTGCTCAGTGAGCAAAGATGGGAGGCACCTGCTTGATGACTTAAGTTAATCTTGATGTAACTATTTTAGGAAAAGAATATTCTTTGCCACTAAGGAAAGAATTATTCAAAGTTTTTACATGAAGCATCTATTTCAAGGAGTGATTTCTTCAATATCTGTGTTTACCTCTTGGATTTTATTTTCTCATGCTTTCATAAGCCACCAGTACCTCTTTTGGTTGCCTTGTTCTTTGTTTGGAAACATCACTGTCTTTAATGTGCACGCTTTGTGTGTTCTGACTTCATATCAGTCTGGTTTTCTTCAGTGACTTTGCATCTAGGAGTTTATACCTTTGCAGATAAAACTTTGGGGAGACTGGATCTTATTCCCTTTGGATGATTTAATTAACCTCTCCACGTTTCAGTTTATTCATCTGTAAACTATAGATGACGGAGATTATGGATGTGGTGGTAGTGCTCCACCCTGTTCCTCTCTTCAGAGTCTTTGCCTCCCACCCCCATCCCAAAGCTGTGCTCTTTACTAGGAATTGTCCTCCTCTGTAAGGGAACTGCCTCACCCAGCAGTTTTACCTCAGTGGGGGCCACCCAGCACCAGAGGTCTCTATACAATGGACTGAGGCCTCAATTGGAACCAGATTTTGGAGCACACTATCTCTTTGCCGAATCCTGCATCCTTCACGTCAGAAGCATCCCCAGTCCTCTTGTAGGTAAATTCTTGCCTCAAAGTCAGTTTCCAGGGAACCCAATCTAAGACCAATGTCACTTCTACAGACTGTTGCAAGATTGAATATATAAAGCACTTTGGGAAGCTATGTCTTTGGAGTGGCGAATGGACTCCGTATTTGATAGCGGTCGTTATTCTTGGCTGGGATGTGATTGCCTGACAACATTCTCATTTCTTTCTGATCTCATCAATCAGATAGTGCTTTGAAAAAAATAATGTAATAACTGGCTTAAGGCAAAGTTACAGTGTGTTAAGTTTGTTACATATCCCCCAACTCATTCTTCCTTTGCCGTGGGGCCCTTCCTTCTCCACCACTTCTCCTACCTCCCTCTCTTTCAAACACAAAATTCAACCAAGTAAATCTGAAGATCTAATTGACTTTAGTCAGCAAGTCAGGAATCAAGCAGCATCTCATCTAGCAAGTTAGAGGGGAGCTCCAAGGAGTTGTATAAAAATGGAAGGGGCCGGGGGTGGGGCCAGGAAGTTATAAGCAAAACTGCCTGCCTAACTAACTAACTAACTAACCAACCAACCGCCTAACTGACTAACCAGGCCTGCTCGCTTTCCCTTAGGAGAAGAGCAGCAGCTGGTGTTGTTATGCAGGTCATCTCATCTTTGGGGACTGGAGAAGGCCCAGGTGCTTGTCCCTGGTGCTTGTCAGAAAATTCCTGACTGACCAGTTAAAATTTACATTTCCCAGGTAGATTGAAAGGCAATGGAGTTATATATTAAGCCCTGGTTTGGTTACTTGGCCTAAATGATGTCATTTTTGGCTTGTGGTTTTCTCTTTAACACCCTCTACCCATTCCGACCCTTGTGTCCCTTACTGCACACACCTGCTTCTTCCCTCTGAGAAATTTGTGGAAAGGGAAAAGATTTGGTAAACTTAGTCACACTGAGGTGACATACGTTACCACTTAGCTGCCAAAGTTATACTTCACCTGAGATTCTTTCTGTGTGCCTTTGGTTTTATTATTTTTATTCTCCGTATTCTGACCAGAACTGCCCTTCAGTAACTTCTGGTCTTCCATCTGGCAAGAGATCAGTCTTTCAAAATTAGTCTTCCCAGACAGGAAATAGCTTAAACAGTCTTTTTTAAAATGCATGCCATTAATGGCTACTGCTATTACAAAGAAAATTTCCCCTTTTGTACTAACATCATAAGGTGAACTGGCCTTAAAGGATGCAATTTTGCCAAACAAACATAATGAATTCTTTTTGGATTTCTAAACAATGAAGACGAAAAGAATGCAAATGGAGAATTGAAAATATAAATGTGTTGGGCAGCTCACCTTTCAAAGGTCTCAGGAGCTGGGTTGATTTGAAGTTGGAAAAAGACCTGATGATAAAAGGTTCTTTTCTTTTCTTTCTTATAGCATACAAACTCATAACGGCTAAATTTGTCTTTTACATCAGATTAGTCAGGAGTCTCCATTCAAAGTGATAGACACCTGAACTCAAGGTAAGCACGAAAGGAGATTGACTGGAAGGATCATAGAGAAGCTGAGAAAATTCAAGAAGGAGCCGCAGGAAACGGGGCACGCAGTCGCGCTCCCCGGCCAGAACTGGAGATCTGGAGCCACCAGGCTTTGTCTCCACCTGTTTGTGCCTGGTGCTGTGGGGTCAAGTTGATGTTCAAGTCCTGACTCCCAGTACCTGTGAATGGGACCTCATTTGGAAAGAGGATTTTAGCAGAGGATCAAGCTAATATATTAGTCTGTTAGGACAGCCATAACAAAGTACCACAGAGTGAGTGGCTTACATTACCAAAATTTATTTATTTTCAAAATGTTTTGGTGGCTCAAAGTCTAAGAGCAGACAGTTGACAGGGTTAAAATGGTCCTTCAAAATGGTCTTCTCTTTTTACCTAGTAACTACCGTTCTAGAACTCTATTTTTAAAAAGCAATAAAACTTGCCGATACAAACTTACATACAAGGATTTTCATGACATCAGTAGTTATAAAAAATAATGTAAAAACATAATATAAAATGATGGTTCATTCATATAAGGTAATAAGATTAATATCATTAAAATCATATCTTTGAAGGTAATGTTCTCCATTTGTTAGAGAACATGAAAGAGGGATACAAAATCATATATATTACTTCTCCCAATGTTAACAAAAAGGGGAGAATTGTGTTTCTTCTGAGGCCTCTCTCCTTGGCTGACAGATGTGTGTCTTTTCCCTCTGTCTTCACATAACTTCCCTCTGTTCAGGTCTATGTCCTGATTTCCTCTTCTTTTTTTTTTTTTTTAATGTTTTTTAATTTATTTTTGAGAGACAGAGAGAGTGTGAGCAGGGAGGGTCAGAGAGAGAGGGAGACACAGAATCTGAAGCAGGCTCCAGGCTCTGAGCTGTCAGCACAGAGCCCGATGTGGGGCTCGAACCCACGAACCGCGAGATCATGACCTGAGCCGAAGCCAGACTCTTAACCAACTAAGCCACCCAGGCACCCCTGATTTCCTCTTCGTTTAAGGACTCTGGTCACAGGGTCACCCTGGTCACACTAGAGTAGGCCCATCCATATAGCCTCATTTTACCTTAATTTTCTATTTAAAGATCTTATCTCCAAATATAGTCCTATTCTGAAATACTGGGGTTAGGGCTTAACATACGAATTTTGAGGGGGACATAATTCAACTCATAACAGATGAGGTCATTAGGGTGGGTCTTACTCCAATGATTGGTATCCTTCTAAGAAAAGGAAGTCTGGACACAGGGACAGACAAGCATAGAGTGCAGACGATGTGAAGTCAGAGGCAGCACACTGTCCACGCGGAAAGGGATGCCAGGGGCTATCACAGGCCAGGCAAGAGGCTTGGAATAGATCATCTCCCTCAGCCTTCAGAAGGAATCAGCTCTGCCACTGCTTTGATTTCAGACTTGTAGCCTCCAGAATTGGGAGAGAGTATGTCTCTGTGTAAGCCTCCAGTTCATGGCAGTTTGTTTTGGCAGTCCTGGGAAATGAATGCATCTGGCTTTATTTCCTTAGAGTCAGGTGGCTTTCTCTGCGGTGGTGTGGGGATGGCCCTGAGACATCATCCTGGGCTCCTCTCTCCCATCCCACGTCTGGTCTTTCAGCACCCTTCGCCCTTCCTACCTTCACAGAAGATCCAGGATCTGAAAACTGTTCCGTCAGTACCTCCATGGTCACTCATCACCACTTGTCCACGTTACAACAATGGCCTCCTGACCGGTTTATTTCTACCCCTTGCCTCCCCAGAGTCACTTCTTCATAATTAGTAGCTAGAATGGTAAAAGTACTAGGAAGATCTTTTGTTCTAATATTTGGTTTATTTATTTATTTATTTTTATTAATTTTTTTAATGTTTATTTTTGAAAAAGAGAGAGCGTGTCAGCAGGGGAGAAGCAGAGGGAGAGTGAGACACAGATTCTGAAGCAGCTCCAGGTGTAAGGATGCAGGTCTGAACCAAACTGACTCCATGACAGGCTCCAAGTTTCCCTCTGACCTTGGAGGCCTAGGTGTTGGTTTCTCAGAATCATTAGACAATAGAAGGGCACACATTGCCCAAGGCAGGAGGGACCACCCTTGTAACACCCAATCAGGAAAGGTCAGCGAACACTCTTAACATTTCTAAGGGCAGGCTTAGAGATAGAAGCTATAGGTAATCACTTATTGCTTAAGGCTAGTTATACCCTATGTGAGGGTCCTGGGTCCTGGGTCCACTCTGTAATTGGTTAATACTTTAAATATTGTGATTGGGTCTCGCCAAAAGTAACGAACGCTCTGGACAATGTGTATGGTTAAAGTTACTGCCAATGATGTTATGTGATAAATGATTGGATCACTGTACCCGTGTCACAATTTCCTGTAACTCCCCCTTCCCAAACCCCATAAAGGCCCTACCCCGCCTTTGTTGGGGGCTCTCAGCGTGGATTCACTGCGTTGGTGAAGTCTGTGAGCCTGAGCTTATAAGCCCATAATGATAAATGCCCTTTGCTTTTGCATGCATGACTCGGTCTCCCTGGCGGTCTCTGGTTTTTGGGGATGATATTGAAATCTTAGGCATAACACAGGCTCTGAGCTGTCAGCACAGAGCCCGAGCTGGGGCTCACACCCATGAACCATGAAATCATGACCTGAGCTGAGCTCGAACGCTTAGCTGACTGAGCCTCCCAGGTGCCCCAACTAATATTTGTTTTTTGACCCTGGTTCCTGACACCAGGCTTCTAAACTTCTGAAATTTCTTGAATAATAGAAGTGTCTTTTGTTCTAATGAAGTGACCTCGGGTGAGCTCCTGGATGGGGGTTGGTCACCAGAAAGACCAAACCATGATTAGAAGCTTAGAGTGTTCAGCCCCATACCCCATTCTCCAGAGAGGGGAGAGGAGGTGGAAATGGAGTTAATGATCACTTATGCCTCCATGATACCCCTGCAAAAGTGCCAGAAGCATGGCTTTGGGACCGTTTCCGGGTTGGCAAACATGTGGAGGTGCTGGTGAGTGGTGCACCTGCAGAAGCCCGGACACTGTGTGCTCCTTCCCACCTACTTCGTCCTGTGCATCTCTCCCACCTGCATGCTCATCTGTGTCCTTTATCATAGACTCTCATAATAAGCTGGTAAATAGCTGGCGAACTGTTTCCCTGAGTTTCATGAACTCTTCCAGCAGTAAAGCAAACCGAGGACGAGGTCATGGGAACTTTTGAGTTACAGCCCATCAGTCAGAAGCACAGGTAGCAACCTGAACTTGTGATTGGCACCTGAAGTGGTATGGGGGGAGGGCAGTCTTGTAGTACTGAGCCCTGAACCTGCGGGGTCTGGCGCTATCTCCAGGTAGATAGTATCAGAATTATGTTAAATTGCAGAACACCCAGCTGGTGTCACATAATTTCGTGGTATGGGGGAACCCTACATGCCTGGTGCCGGAAGAGTGTGGAAGTAGCAAGAGAATAAAGGAGGCGCACAGGAGGAGGACTGAGGTTTTCCTCCTTGGCACTAGATAGGGAAGAGTGAATAACACACAGTTCTTTCTAGGCTGGAGACGCTCATAGTTCAGTGGAGAAGTTCTGTAAGCAGACAATTATAAGATTGGATAAAAAAGATCAGTGATGGTTAAGTGGTCCAGATGGTAAGAAGAGGGCAATGAACCAGCATCAAGAGGATGAGAAAAGCAGAGAGGGGAGAGGATGAGGAGACAGGGTCAGGGCTGAAGCTCTTGTCCACTTATATCTCACGTCATTTGTAAAGAGCTGGTCCTCCGTCCATTCCCTCAACGTGTACAGGTATCTACTATGTTCAAACCGCTGTGCCTTGCCGTGAAGATACAAACACGAGTTTGGTATCTCAAAGACCCAATGAGGAACTTGTGACGTTTGCAAATTTCCAAATTCAAGTCCCTGACTAGGTAAGCCACCCGATTTCAAAGCAATGGGAATTTGTCTCACAGTTCCTTGTCTCTTCCTTGGGGACATAGCAAGTGACACTGCTGTTGTGCGAATTGGCTGAGATTCTGAGCCACAAGATTACTTGGCAGTAGCCTCCCTTGTCAAGCCTGGCACACATTTCCACCTTCAGAGTACCCTGATGCCCTTGGAGCAGGCAGGTGACCTTTGTTATTACATGAGCCACTCAGCCAACCAGCCCAGTTAAAGCCAACCAACGGGTGCTTGGTCCTTTAATCTTTCAGGACACAACCTTGGCCTTTTGTGGTCAGCTAATCAGGAGTTGGCAAGCAACTGCCCAAGTCTCCTGGAAGAAAGCAGCTGTCAGAGTGGAGTCGGAGGTTGGGGGGTGCAGGGCCCAGCATGGCAGGGGGCTTCTGTTTCACACTAGTCTCCAGCTACTCTCTGGTAGTAAAGGCAGATAAGGGTTACCAGAAACTCACAAGTAAATTATCTCTCCTCTGTGGATCTCTGTAGTCCCCCAGGGAGACTGGTGTCTGTTTTTTTCTGTAAGAAGGGTTGGTGATATAGTGAGTTGCTTTCTACATACAGTCAACAGGGTTTTTATTTAATATTTTCTTTTTTTAAAATTTTATCTTGAGAGACAGTATGTGCGCAAACACAAGCATGAGTGGGGGAGGGGTGAAGAGAGAATCCTAAGCAGACTTCACCCTCAGCATGGAGCCCAACATGGGTGCTCAATCTCATGAACTGTGAGATCATGACCTGAGTTGAAATCAAGAGTTGAACACCTAACTGACTAAGCCACCTACATACCACCATACATTCAACACTTAAGGGCTTTGACATCTAACCTCCACCCCATTCCTTGTTAAGTAATTCAAGGAAAAACTCCTCTGAGGTTTTGTAAAGTGGGGATTAAGAATTAAGTAGTGAATTTATCAATTTTGCCATTGGTGACCTTGACAACAGTAGTTCCAGTGAACTGAAAAGGTCCCAAATTGATTGGAATGGGTTCAAGAGGTTATAGGCAATTCTTCTGAGGAGGAAAAATGGACCAGAGTATTGGAATAGAGCTGGAAGATGGTATGGGGCTAAGAGTAGATTTTTTTTAAATGGAAGAAATCTCAGTGCATGTATGTGTGCTGGTTGGAATGCTCTAGTAGAGGCAAAACTGATGATGTGAAAAGGAGGGGGGATACAGCTAGAGAGATGTCCTTGAACAAGAAGGAGGCCGAGGAACATTTTAGCGGTGCCGTATAGCTGTGTAGGTCGAGTTTTCCTAGACCCTTTCAGGGGCCCTGGCTGGAGCTGAAAAGCATATACATTTATTTACTATATGTTTTATGGGACATGGACACCTTCATATGGAAATTAAGACCTATAGAAATGGTTATACCTGAGAGTTTTTTGACAAGGTTTGACGAAGAGGGAGCGGTAAGCATCACCACTGTAAGGGAAACTTGGCAAAATCTGTTTGCATTCTTCTGGGTAACATTCGCATTCTGGAGATAAGGATGCTCCTTTCCTTCTGGTATACAGAGAACATTGCTCACCAGAGGGTCTTATGAAGTGCTTCAGGAGAGAAGGGGAGGGGAATGTCGGAGAACATCCTGCTCCTTCTATTTTCCCAACCTCCTTCAGGTTAAGAGACTCAGTATGCCAAGCTGTTGTATTTGGGGCTCCTGTATTCTGAATCCTGTTAGCTGGTTCTTAAACACGGATATTATTAAATATTAAATTATATAACCTTCAATTAAATAAACTATATTTAAAAAGGTAATAGGTAGTCAAAACCTAGCCCTTCCTAATTGCATTACAGTCACCATTAACTATATTTATTTACTTATTAATTTATCTATTTATTTAAATGTTTATTTTGAGAGAAAGAGAGAGCACATGAGCAGGGGAGGGGCAGAGAGAGAGGGAGAGAGAATCTTAAGCAGGCCACACACCCAGCGTGGAGCCCGACATGGGGCTCAATCCCACGACCCTGGGATCATGACTGGAGCTGAAATCAAGTCAGTTGCTTAACTGTCTGAATCATTGAGGGGCCCCTCACTCTGTTCTTTTAAAGAAAGATTGTTCTGAGTATAGTTGACACAGTGTTACGTTAGTGTCACGTGTACCACCATACACTGTCGTTACAGTATCATTGGCTTTATTCCCTGTGCTTTACCTTTTGTTACTGTGACTTATGAATTCCTTAACAGGAAGCCTATGTCTCCCATTCCCCTTCACCCATTTTGCCCATTCCACTACCCCCATTTGTTCTGGCAACCATCAATTGGTTGTTTGTATTTATAGGTCTGATTCTGCTTTTTAAAAATTGGTTTAGTGATGTTTTTTAGAGTCCACATATGAGTGAAATTATATGATATTTGTCTCTCTCAGTCTGACTTGTTTCACTTAGCATAATCTCTCTAGGTCCATCCATGTTGTTTCAAACACCAGTCTCATTCTTTTTTATGGCTACATAATATTCCTGTGTGTGTGTGTGTGTGTGTGTGTGTGTGTGTGTGTACATAGCACATCTTCCTTATCCATTTATCTCTTGATGAACACTTAGGTTGCTTCCTTATATTGGCTATTATAAATAATGCTGCAGTTAATATAGAGGCGCATCCATCATTCTGAGTTAGTGTTTTCATTTTGCTCGAGTAAATACCCAATAGTGGAATTATTGGATCATTTGGTATTTCATTTTTTAACATGTTTATTTGTTTATTTATTTATTTGAGAGAGACAGAGACAGAGACAGAGAGAGGGTGTGAGTAGGGGAGAGGCAGAGAGGAGACACAGAATCTGAAGCAGGTTCCAGGCTCCGAGCTGACAGCACAGAGCCCATTGCGGGGCTCGAAATCACAAATTGTCAGATCATGACCTGAGCCAAAGTCAGATGCTTAACCGACGGAGCCACCCAGGCTCCCCAATATGGTATGTCTATTTTTAATTTTTTGAGAAATCTCCATACCACTTTCCACAGTACCTGCACGAATTTATATTCCCACCAACAGTGTATGTATCATACTCTTTTGTTTACTACAGCTTTGTAGTAGATCTTGAAATCTGGACTTTGTGATACCCCCAGCCTTGTTCTTATTTATCAAGTCTGCATTGGCTCCATTAATGTTCTTGCAGTTATGTCTACTATGTGTGGAGGGCACAAGTGTCACACGGTAGTGCATTCCTGCACTTGTCTTCCTAACCCCAGGTTCTGTGACATCACATTGGTAGTTGATTGTGGTGGATGTATTTACACAACAGAAACTGCAACAGTTAGAAGTCAGGGCCTTGTGGGCTGTTTTTTAGTGTTTATTTATTTTTTGAGAGAGATATTGACAGACAAAGCGTGACTGGGGGAGGGTCAGAGAGAGAGAGAGACTGAGTTGGAGCATCCAAAGCAGGCTCCAGGGTCTGAGCCGTCAACACAGAGTCCACGCAAGGCAAGACAGTAAGATCATGACCTGAGCCGAACTGCTTGAGGGACTGAGCCAGCCAGTGGTGGGGGTGGTTGTTTAAGGAGAGCTGTTTGTTAACCATTTGCTATCACAGGACAAGTGGAGAAACTGGCCCTAAATTAACTGCTGGCAATTCACTCACAAGAACAGGAGAGAGACGCGCCTGGATGTTCCAGGAAGTTGAGTCCGACTCCTGATCTCGGCTCAGGCCTCTTTTTTTTTTTTTTTTTTTTTTTTTTGGTCAGCTCAGGTCTTGATCTCAGGGTCATGAGTTCAAGCCCTGTGTTTTTAGCTGGGCGTGGAGCCTACTTAAAAACAAAACAAAACAAAACAAAAAGTAGGAGAGAAGGCAGGTCATTTGGACAGGTGGGTAGATAGATGTGGTAGAGGGAGGTTTCCTATTCACTAAGTGAAAAAGGAAGCAAGGTAGTCACCTGACAGTAAGGCTGGGAAGTGTTAGGGGTTTGAGGTGAGAGGACTGTGGGGCCAGTGAGTGGTTTAGAGAAATGGAGGGTTTTTTTGTTTTTGTTTTTTTTTGGTCCAGCACCATTAAAAGGCCCCTTGAGGCTCCTGGTTATGATTTTAGAAAGGAGGCATGTTATATTGGGTGTAGATTTGCCTCCAGTCTCTTGCAGTGGTGACAGTGAAGCACCGAGTCATGGAGAGCGAGATTTACCCAAGTGTAAGACTTGTGACACCAGTATGACGATGTGTCGGTGGCCGGGGAGATGGTAAAATCGTAAATGTCAAAGTCACCACTTCATCCATTCTAGCTGAAATCGGCTCCAGTCGCATAGCTTGAATCCCTTATCCGTTTGTTTTCCTCCTTTGTTCTTGGGGTGTTAAATCACCTGGGTCACCCTGGCACAGAGTAGCTGTCCAGTGATATGCTGAATAACTTATTGGGTAAATAGATTCACTTGTTCGTTCTTGCAAAGTACAGTTTAGCGAAAAGTAGTCAAATTCTTTTTGTGAGCCTTTGTCCCTTGCTTCACGGTGTTTAAACTTTACGGAGCATAGGAGTTGACTCAGAGCCGGATACGCTAAGCCCCGGTTCTTTATTTCCCGAACACCCCCAGGAGACATGGGCAATTTTTACCGAACTTGAGACTCAGCTTACAGCTTTTGAGGCGGCAGCCGGGATCGTGTGAGTCATGCAGTTGCTGACCTTTGTCACACCGCCGGACTCAGCAACACGGAGGAGGGTTAGATTACAACTCAAACCTAGAAGGCGGGTAGTTTCCGTATTCGTGATCCCTCCTCTTACGGCTGCCGAGTGCGAGGCTCGGGCGCGGGACGGCACAAGGGTACAGGCGCGGGCTGCACGGCGCGGAGCGCGGGATCCCGGGCTGCGCAGGCAGCGCGGGCCGCAGCTGCTCCCCCGCCCACACACCGCGGAGGCGGAAGGGGGCGGGGCGCGGCCGCTTGTCCGTTTCTCCGGTGGCACAATAAAGTTTCGAAAGTTTGAAAAGGGAGGGGGGAAAAACTCTCACGCCCCTTGGGCGGGGCGGGTGTGGACGCCTGCGGCCCCGGGCGAGCCCGGCGCCAGGCGCGCGGGGATGGGGGTCACGGTGGACGTGCGCCAGGTGTACAAGTACCCCTTCGAGCAGGTGGTCGCCAGCTTCCTCCGAAAGGTACCCGCCCACTCCGCCGGCCGTCCGCGCTCGGGGCGCCTGCCCCTGCCCCGGCCCCGGCCCCCCGCAACCCCAGCCCCTGCCCCCGTGCCC